>BMAV01010726.1:7637-38866 GCA_019973955.1 Trichonephila inaurata madagascariensis | reverse complement strand
ATTTGCGTATGTACCTTGCAGTGAAAACAAAAGCAACTCCGCAGTAACGGTTCCACAGTCTACAGACTGTGTGTAACGAGTTAGATATAAAAGCAGATTCATTTCAGCAGTTGCTATTTCTTTCATTGTGTTGGATGTTACTTTTGTTTTTGGTGCTCATTTCTTCATTTCGTTGTTCTGAATTTTGGAAAATGAGTGCTCGATGGCATTTGAGTGAAAACACGCTGGTATGCAGTCTAACGGATCCAATCGAGTTAAAGAGCGCCAGAGGTTGCTTGAGCCTTAAATGTTAACCATTCGATCGTCAGCCCTTATAAAATCGCTATCAAAATATACATAGAATGAACAGTCCTAGTAGTGGACGTTATCTGTGCCTGCAATCTTGGTGTTTTCGAATGAATTCAACCCATCAGTTTCCTTGAGCATAATAGCTCAGTTGGATTGCTCATCAAAATATTCAAAACAAGTAATATAAAAAAAAAGTTAAAAGTCAATTCCTTCTTAGGTCAACAAAGAAAAATTTTATTTTACAGTTACTTTTTATCAAATAATTACAATTAATATAAATATGTAGATATATGTATAAGACAGAATCACAATATTAAGTGGCAATTAAATTTTATTAATTATCATTAGAGTATCATGCTGGCATCCAAAGCAATCGTGTATATAAAATTTCAGTTCAACTGAATTTTTTAAAATGCGAGAAAAAAAATCTTGTAAAATTTTGACCCAAGTCGTTAAAAATGAAGCCAACTTGGCTGTAACTGTAATTTTTCAAACAACTAGATTCAGTCAATTAATTTTAATTAATTATAATTACATTACCGTATTGTCACCAAAAACAATAGTGCATAGAACATTTCAGCTCAAATGAGCGCTTTAAAATGAGAGAAAAAAACTTTTCAAGTTTTGACACAAGTCACCAAAATGGTCACTAGGTCTCCAAAAATGATGCCAACGTGGCTGTATCTGTAATTCTTTGATTAATTAGTTTCAATCAATTATTTTTTATTAACTAAAATTAAACTACCTTTTTGTCATACAAAACAATCGTGTGTGTAAAGTTTTTCAGCTCAATTGAGTGCTGTACAATGTATTGTAGTAAAGATTGAAAATTTGAACAAGATATATATAGGGAGATTGTGCACTAATAGTAGGAATTGAATAAAAGGTCTCACTCTGGTAGTGGGCTGTTGTTTATTTGCTCTGTTCTGCTCGACTCCTCCCTCTTTGGAGTCTAAGGATATTCTGAAGCACTATAAGCGCTAGAGGGCGCTTTACATTCTCGTACGCGTACACTGGAAATAGCACTTCAACGTCATCAGGAGTAGAGATATCCTGATAAGCTGTTAGCACACGGTTGCATGAAAGTCATTTGTATTCCAAACGACCATCAATTTGGATGCCTTTGACGTCGTATGGCAGAACAACTCTATTACATCAGGCCCTAGATAACATCCATCAGACACCACAGCAATGGGTCAATGTATTGTTCCCATATTAGTCCTGCTTTTGTATAGAAAATAATTCCCGATGGATACGGATCTGGAGAATCCAATCTCACTCGTAATATCACTGAAAGACACAGATGAAATAGTACTGGTGTCAGGGTTTGGATAAGGATACCAATGTGTGGCCGAGCTGATTTCCACGACTTTCGTCCTGGTTCATCTACAGCAGCTGTTTATTATAATGTAATCCGCGATCCATATGTTCATCCATCTGACGACTATGGTCCTGGTGCCATGTTTATGGACGATGATGCAAAAATACATGGTACTCAAGTTGCCGATTAATATTTGGAACGTGAAGCACTGCTTCATGGAATGGCTAGCACATTCCCCCGACTTAAACCTAATATAAACTATGAGACATGCTCGGGAGATTCTGTTTTGTGCTATCCTCCTTGAAACCTTAATGACTTGACAACATGTCTTTTTCGAGAATGGGCATTGATCCCACAAGATGCGATTGATAACCTGCTGGAAGGTATTAATCGTAGCTGTCGATCCTATTTCTCCAGTAAATGTGGTCCATGTCCACTGATAAATGTTTGAAACTAAACATTTTGTCGCCCGTTAGGGACTTTATTGCTTATACTGCTTATGTCATATCTTTATTTCTTTCTTAATAACTTCTCACATCTATCAATACACATACCATTAAATCTTGATTAACATAATTTCTTGATTAAATACTACAATCAATAACAATCGAACTACAATGTTCGTCGTTTCTCAAATCAATCAATTTAAGCACAGTCCCTAGAGACTATCTCTTCTACTTTCTTAAGCCAGACAACCCCTGTGGTCGCTCTCTCACCGAAGGAATTCCATTCCCTCTGGTCCAAACAATTCAACGCCTCCACTTCCAAAACAAGGGGCTTTCTCTTCCCTCGACCGTACGCTCCGTGGTCAAAAAACCCTTTCGTTCTCTCTCTGTCCTTTCCGTTGCACAGCCAACGCCACCCCCGCACATGCGGGAAGTCGCCAACCCTTAACACTATGCCGACAGTAGTCAGACACTACAGCTTATTTAAAAACTAATTGTTGTTTTAAATAAGCGTTAATTTGTGACATTGCTTCTTCTGTTCAACATTCTGTGAAAACTCCATTGAGTTTCAATACATTGTTTTCATTTTTTTGCCGTTTTTTAGTTCTTTGCGAATTTTTGAGAGTGCAGAATAACCAAAATGAAGTTGAGTCATAAGAGTTGAGTTAAGAGAGTTTTCATTAGCTTACAATTTATGTTGTAAATATGATAATCAATTTACCTTATATTTCATAACACTTTATGCTTAACCTTTGCTATATATATCACTTTTGACTGAAAATATAGGTGTTTTTAGTATTAAGGGATTTATATATATATATATCTGGTACTATTTAAATTGTATTCTTTCATCTTCATTGTCTAACAACCAATGACGTGAAAGCTAGATTGTGACGTTATTACACTGATGCATTGCGATGAATTGCATTTTTAAGTTTTCTCTATCCCAAATTTGAACATCTCGATGGCTTAAGATATCTTGGTCGTCTCGTAAGACTAAGGTCGTGGGTTCGATCCTGGCTGGAGTTCATAGATTTTCTGGATGAGGAAATCGTAGGCGTACGTGTAATATGATTATGTAGCATGTTAAAGATCCTTTGACTATCAATTTGGCTCTTGTACTCTAGGCAAAATTCATTTCGGCAATAATTAGCATACGACAAGTGCTTGAATTAAATAAATTCAAGCGTCAAAAATTTAGTAGCGTGTGCCGCGAATAGAAGGTGCCACTAATGAAATGGCTCTCACACTTGGGGACTTTACGTGCCTGCAAAAACTTAGCTTCCAAAATGCAGCTCATTAAAAAAAAAAGGAGTAAATAAAATTTCCACAAAACTGTAATAAACATCTTTTCTAAACTAAATGATCATGTTTGACCTGGGGGATGGATAATTAACCAACGGAAACCTTTTCACAGTTGTAGTATCTGCAGTTATTTTACATGTCTTCTGTAAATCCTTTATTAAACAAAAAAACAAGTAATATTAAAAAACAATTTTTTAAATCAATTCCTACTTAGATCAACAACGAAAAATTTTATTTTATTAAATAGTTACTTTTTATTAAATAGTTACAATTAATATAAATATGTATATACATAGTACAGAATCAAAAAACTATGTGGTAGTTAATTTTTATTAATTATCATTAAAGTATTGTATTGTCATCCCAAACAATCGTGTCTCTGAAATTTCAGTTCAACTGAATGCTTTGAAAAGTGGGAAAAAAAAAATCTTTTAAAGTTTTGACCCAAGTCGCTAAAAATAAAACCAACGTGGCTGTATCTGTAATTCCTTAAATAATTAGTTTCAGTCAATGAGTTTCTATAAATAATAATTAAATTATCGTATTTTTACCCAATACAATGGTGTATAGAAAATTGCAGCTTAAGTGAGGGCTTTAAGATGTGAGAAAAAAAACCTTTTCAAGTTTTGACACAAGTCGCCAGAGGGGTCGCTAAGTCACCAAAAAGGATGCCAACTTGGCTGCATTTTTAATTCTTTTAATAATTAATTTCAATTAATTAATTTTTATTAATTATAATTAAATTACTGTATTGTGATCC
The DNA here is from genome assembly GCA_019973955.1 of Trichonephila inaurata madagascariensis. NCBI lineage: Eukaryota > Metazoa > Arthropoda > Arachnida > Araneae > Nephilidae > Trichonephila > Trichonephila inaurata. The sequence goes on along the minus strand of BMAV01010726.1, from coordinate 34,746 downwards.
AAAATAATCATGCATATATAATTTCAGCTCAATTGAGCGCTTTAAAATGTATTTTATTAACGATTGAAAATTCCACGAGGATAAATAAATAAATAAATATATAGAAAGTGTGAGCTAATAATAGGAATTAAATAAAATGCTGGTAAAAAGTGGAAAGTAGACTCTTCTTCACAACATCGTGTAAAATGATAACTTAAAGATATTACTCCTGTCTAATCTTTTTTAAAAAATTATTTACTGTTGAAAAAGAAGGCAATGAATTATTTTTTAAAATTATTTATTCATTTATTTTTTTTATGTATAAAAACTTGTTTGGTTTGCGGGCTCAAATTTCTTCAAAAGGACTTTTTTGGCTGTGGCACACAAAAAAGGACAGATAAAAATACTCTTTACTTGTAGTTGTGTTACTAATTTTACTTAATTACTACTAAAAAGAAGCGCAAAAGGAGGGGAAATGTTTACAGTTGGTGATATTACGTCACAAATTGAAAGCTACACTTCGCAATTTATTGCGATTAAATGATTTAACCTTCTTAAAAAATGTGTGTGTTCTTTGGGAGAAAATATTTTTCTACAATTTATGTATATACACAGTGTTTTTCCATACCAATTAAAATATTCAAGTACTGTATTTTTTTTAATTTAGCACGACGAACCAGAAGATTTATTACTCAATTCGAGAAGTAATTATTTATTTTGTTTAGACATAGGGAACCGCGCGATTGAGGTATTGATGGTTGATGGCGACAAATTAAATATTAATAAGTACTATTATGCGCATGTTTTTTGAGTTTATTTCAGTAGATATTGAATGCAAAAATTGATAATAAATAGAAGTTTAGTTAATAATTTGTGCTGCTAATCTTTCCATTAGTTAACTTTTACCAAAAATCGAAGGAAACATCTAGCTGTTTTATGTGTGGGTTTTTAATAAAAAATAATTTTTAAGTCATCAAATATGCAAAATAGTGTTACAAAATTATGTATGGATCAATACTTAATCAAAACTAATTTCTTTTTCTAATATTTTGCACTCATTTCTTTTTTTAATCAATTTGGATTCTTTCAATTTTTTTCCAGGACATGAGAGAATTTTTAACGAATTTAACCAAAGGACGTGGACGAGTGTTTGGGTAAGAAATTAATAACGTTATTTCATGGTTGTTTATCAGAGAAATAAAACTATCCCAAAGAAAATTACAAAGTTCTTAGCATTCATTAATGCGTTTTGTAAACGGAAATTAAAGAAAAAAAATACAACTCATGTAGAATAGTTATCCAAAACTTTGACTTAAAATATAGACAGTTGTATTATTTTAGTCACTGAGAAGTAATACAATGTGGAAAATAAGCTTTCGTTAATTGACTGATTGTTTATTAAAGTCGAAGATGCTGGAGGGTTTTTAGTGACGGACCTCATAGTTTCGAACCACAGTCGAAGGACGAGGAGGGCACCTGAGATGGGATTACATTCACCATACTTCCCCATCAGAATGAAATGTTTAAACGGCAGTTGCAAACAAATCAAATGACTCTGCAATTTTTTTTCCAATTTAGTTTTTTTCAGATTTAAATTTTGAAAGAATAAACATTTATTAGAATTGGGTTAAGGGGGGGCATTTAGTTCTTTCGGACCTTTATCACCTTTCATGACATTTCGATGACTTTAAAATTGCTTTCAAATTTCCCTCTTTATAGAAAATTATTACTTGAGTTAGAAAATATAATCATTGTAGATTAAATTAAAGTAATAATTGCATTTAATTGATACAAACTGCATTTACAGTTTAAGTTTAAAAATAGGCGAAAAACTCTTGATTTTTTTGATAAGAAGAGAGTCCAGAGCGAGTTTTACCAATCCCTTTTCAGCAAGGAAATTTGAGTTAGAGTGAGGCAAAATTTAGATGTGAAATAAACACTTATATTAAACAAGTATATGAAGAAATCTACAATGTAAACTAGGAATGTTGTGAAGGGCCTTTCACTAATCCTCTTGGGGAATCTTTGGGGCCAGAATGGCATTTCAATCCAACCTTCTCAAGAAGAAAACGTGATATGCTGATTAGTGAATGATTATTTATATTGGAGCTTTTGCATTCGTGAAAAAGTCTGCTGGAGACCGGAGAGTATTATAGGAGCCATATAGAAGTCGGTTAGAAGCCAGAAAGTTGCATAGAAGCTGGATCAAGTCGGATAATAATATATGTAGACGATTAATATTAATGGAATAAAATGCAAGAGGAGGATATAAAGCTTGGTTGCTGATCGCCGTGTGATATCGGTAAGCGATTGATTATTAAAGTTTAATTATAGAACGGACTCTAGCTAGTTAAGGAATCTGCTATAGATAAAGATTCGGAGGTTAATTTATCGTAAAGATAGTGAGTAGGATTTCAGGCGCTATTTACTAGGAATTGTTAATTACGTCATATCACTCCTGATCGTTTTCCTCTAAGTAAGACTTGTGTTACATTGATTAATATATATTCAGATAATAAACCAGATTTATTATGAACGGTTCGAGTGGTCAATCATTTATCCCTACAAATCTAGGGCACGTTGATGAAGAGATGATATCCCCGGGCAGGGGGGTATCACAATGTATAGAATACAATGTAAAATTTGCTTTTATGTGTGTGAAATTGAATACCTTTTGAATATTGGCAAAGACTCTTACACATATTTTGTATGGTCATATTAATATCATTACTTAAATTATTAACAGTTTAAGTAATGCAATCTTTATCTCTCTTCAGACACAATATCAGACTTATTTTCAAAAGTATATATTATCTATAATATATTGTATTTCCTAAACCGTGTTGTGTGTTTTTGCAGTTCCTTTGAAGGCAGCGCTCCGAGCTTGGTCGTTGCGGAACCGGATCTTCTGCGTGATATCTTAGTCAAGGATTTTCACATCTTCCCCTACAGAAACGTGAGTATTAACAGAAAATTACTAGAAAGCATCTGCCTAAAAGTCTTGTTAGAAACATGAATTTGTAGGAATGACTGATTCATTAAAATTAATTTGTTATGAGGAAACTCTACAAAGCACAAAGAAACATTTTCTCTCTACTTGTTATATCTATGTCATGTTGAAAAAAAAGTATTTGTATCAAAGTTATGAATTTGGGATAGATTTCAATGAAATCCGTATCACTCTATGATTTTTATTGTGTTTATTCTGTTCACTTTATTTCATTTTAAATTTTATATTGTTTTGAAATAATTTACTGATAAAATGTGATGTAAATGTGTGTGTGTGTGTGTGTTCAAGTAATAAAGGTTATTCATTAAATTAACTTTGAAAATGAAAAAAAGTAAAGAAAAAGGTATTAATTGTTAGATAGTGTAATATTTTATTCTCCTGAAAATATTTATTCTTTTATCAATTCGCGCAAACAAGTATAGAATGAATTAAAACTAAAGAATTTTGAAATTACATTTTTCTTATATGTACGGGCAAGATAAATTAATCAATAAAAAAAATGTGTGCGTGTATCAGTGTAAACACGCGGTAGAAGTTAACTTCTTCGGCTTATATGTATTGAATTGTATTATTAAGTTTTATTTTAAAGTAATTTTATATAGAATTAACAAATTTATTATTATCATTATTATTTCAAACTGTATTTAAAAAAAATAATTAGGATGTAAAAGGTATAAGTATAAACAAAATTTTCATTTCAAATACATAATACTATTAAAAAAATATTGAATACATTTATAGAAAAGTTTCATTATTATTAGTCTATTTACATTATGCTTATATAGGTGTTTCAGTTCATACTTTTGTTAACAAAGACTTGTGGTAACTAAAATAAGAAATGTAGGTTTTGCACTGAATATCATTTAAGAATCTAGAAAAGACTGCATCAATCGTAGTATTTGATTTTGTTGTTAATATTATTCTGTTATTTTGTGGAGGTAAGGCGAAATTGTCTTTTTGCGTCTTCATTTTTCCCCTATTTGAAGTAAAACTGGAAACTCGAGCAATATTGTCTTAACTAATCCTTCATCATTTGTTTCTACATGAATTAGCTTTCCAACTACACCATTTACCAATCCATCTGTCACATCAATATTTGTAGTAATCATGTAATAAATATTATTCATATAAACTGTATGTTTAGGCTATCCATTTGTATCAATTAATGACATCTTATGTAATTTTTGGCGTACGAAAGTTTTTTGTTCTTTTAAAGTACAACAAATATATACATCTTTTGCAGTTGAAGTTATTCTGTCCGCTTATGCATTCAATATATATATTTTATTATTATACTCATTGGCGGAATTGTTAGTGTTGAATAATCGTATATATATCTTGAAGACACCTTAATTCAGCTTCTTCCACAGTACAAAAATGAGACTCAATCAGAGTTATTTCTATTTCATCAAGTTGTTCGTCGTTTCCCCAATTTTTGTAAGTATGAAAAAAAATTGTTGATTCACTTGACGCATGACTTCATTTAGTTCATAAAATCTTGGATTTCGCCATAAAATCGGTCTAACGATGATCTGTTTCGGTTTCTTGTAGATGGGCATAGAATAAACTGGTGGTAATTGAGACGTAAATCTCCTATTAAAACAATATCTAATCCACCAAAATTTGAATGAAAATTTCCAGTTTTTTGTTTTAATCTGGAATCAACCTTCACTGATAATTGAGCACTGATCATACTTATCTCATCAATGATTATGACTTTGATGTATTTGAAAAGAGTTCTGCTTTGTTGAGCAGTTTCAGAATGTAACGGAAGTAATGTTGATAAAGAAAATTTTAAAGTTGTATGAACAGTCGTTCTTGAAAAAGCTACTGCTGCTTTACCAGTTGAAGCACAAGTTAAATATGCGTGACAATATCCATCATTGTTCGTATAGCGATTATAAATTCCCATCAAAAGTTTAATGACGAACGTTTTAACGCATCCGGCAGGGCCGGTAAAAAAACATTTGAAATGAAGTTTGATAAGAGGATAAAAGATGCGAAATAACATGAAGTAAAAGTCATTTGTGTGTGTGTGTGTGTGTGTTTCGATTGACTTTCTCACTAATTAATAGAAATCTTCTTTGGAGATTAAATATTCTCTTTCTTTTGCAATAGTAGTAAATTTGTAATAGTTAGTAGTTTAGTTAGTAATGTTGCTAAGTAGATGCCATTATTGAAACAAAAATAAATTTTTCATTCGCGTTTTTTTTTTTCTCTCGCCAAAATCGGTGATTTTCATTTGTCTCCAGTTTTTCTTGTGTAACCCCAGAGAAAATGTGAAGTGGACTTGATGAAGCAGATGTTGATTGCCAATCTGGCGCGAAACTGGTTTTGGTAGCCAAACCCTTGGCGTTTCGTAAAATGGCACTTTTTATTTTTAGAAGGCTTAATTTTTAAGTTAATGGTTTACAATTTCACACATCGATTGAAAAAAAATGATAATTTTTAAACAAAAAATCTATGAATAATTTTTTAGTAAAAAGATTCTCGTAAAAAGGCTAATAGACGAAAAACGCCAAAAATTTTTTTTAAACCGTAATTTGTAAGCAATTTTTTCCATTTTTGTACATATTATAGATAATATTGTTCTTCACACAGAAAAAAGTTTCGTGAGATTACTTTTATAAATAACGAAGTTATTTAATATTTACTCAAAATTTTGATTATTTTATGAAAAATCGTAAAAAAAAAAAAAACTTCCGATTTTTGGCATTCTTTTTTTAAATGACTGATTCTAAAAGAGAAAAGCATGAACTTTTTAGGGTAGGACATAAATTCATTAACGTGAAAGGAAATTGAACGGGGACAGTTCAGAAATCATTTTCATAAAAACGTATCGATTTTGACTCATTTTAGAGCAAATCGTAAAAAATAAAAAAGATATCTTTATTTCGTAGAAAATATTATACCGTATCGTGGCGAATAAAATCATCTTTCCCATTCTGTAATTGTTTTTTGTCTGAGTTTGATAGAAATAATTAGATGGCTTTTGTTTCGTCCAATATTCTAAATCTTTTTATTTATTTTTTCGCTGTTGCCATTTATATAAAACCATAAATCTTTTATTTACAAAATCGCTTCAATGCAAGTTGAGTTGTTTCATTTATTATTATAAACATCTTAGAGTTTTGAACTTATTTTAGTTTAAATATATATATTAAATTACTTCTCGTGGTTATAATATGAATATTTGTTAAACTCGTGGACAGCTTTTTTATAAACGTGGTGAAAGTCGGAACTTCATACATCTTTAACTTACGTTTATCGCGTAACCGTAACTGGGAACGAGTAACGAAAATTTTTCCCTAACGTGCCACAAGAAGTTAACTTCAAAAATTAGCAGCTACACATTAACACATACATGTTTTTCGTTTTCAAAATTTTGATTTATATTTAATGAAGTATTTTCAAAATCAATATAATTACAAATATCTTTAATATTACGCGATTACTTAAATATATTTTTAGATGTAATATTTTAAGAAAGATGAGTTGTAAATAAGTCATTTATGAAAAAAAATGAATTTATTGTGTTTAAATTCTTAAAATTTGTAACGAAATATTTCTTTTTTCTGGTAAAAATTTCGCTTTATACACTGGTGTACAAAAGTTAAGAACGAAGCTTAGAAAAATTATGCTTAAATTAAGCATGGATCCTGCAAGACTGTTTAGTATTTTTTAAATAAATGTCTTTTCTTTTTCATTTCCTTGTAAAAAAATAATAAAATTAGGAATCGGAATCAATTAAAAAAAAAATGGAAAACACGCAAACACATCTTTTAAAATTCTTTTAATACAGCTGATAGCTCGAGCTATGCGCTTGTACTTAATAAAAATGCTCTATGACTTGATAACATTTTAAAAATAAACTTATTAGCTGAAGAAACGTTTTAAAATGTACATTAAATCTTCCCTGTAACAAGCCACTTAGGCCTTTTATTATTCGCATAAGAATTGGTTAATTTAGGCTTAACTAGGCAAATTGATAAGGATCGTAACAATCAACAATCCTAAATTGTGTTAACCGTGAAAAAAGGACATCCATTTCTCGGTCCGTGTCATTTTAAATCCATGTATAAGACTTAAGGAACAAACGCATTTTCGCGGAGAAAAGGTCGAAAATAATTGTAAGGAAACATGAGCTAAACTAAGAAGGTACAGAGTAATGTTGAGGGGTCTATTCTAGTAATATTCTTAATTTGCATAAAACATGAGAAAGAGAGAGAAATTGAATTTGATTGAATAGTTACGAAAAACATCTTTTCTTCGTCATATTTATCAATTTTCGGTTCGGAGGTCTTTGAAAAATGTCTTTTGAATGTGTCTGTGGATTAACTTTTGCATTTTGTACACCAATATATATTTTTTCATTTCTTCAATAGGAGATGAAAACTGGCGACGCTATTGCGGACAAGATGGTCACTAGTGTTATTGGTGAAGACGGAAACGGATTCGAACCATCATCACGCCTGCTTTCACCTCTAAGCGGATGAGACAGGTAAGTATTCATCCGCTTTCCGTACAGCAAGATGCATCTGTACGTATAGTCATCTTCACAGACTGTATCGCTGATATTTTGATTTTAAATTCATTATATTCCCTTAATGCCGAGTCAAAGTATAAATACTATTTTAAGGTTATCTCAGTGCTTCTTATTGGGGCAGCCAATTTTTTAGAAAAATGATTCACGTAACGGAATGCTTTGCAAATTAACCCTACTTTTGCACAAAGTTCGATAATTTTAAGGGTAGTTATAATAAAAGGGCTTGCGAATAGTAGTGTCATATATTCCATTTTTCGTATTTAGAATTAAAATTCGTTGTAAGAAATTATGAAATATTACTTCTATCGAAAATGTGCTTACCTGTTTTATGAAATAAAAAAAACTAACAAATTTTTAGCACTTGTTTCAAAAAATATTTTGTAAATAACATAACTTTCTTTGTTACATGTGTACTTTTCCCAGCGCGATTTCTTAGAAATCAAATTTGCAACTTCAATAGGAGAAAACTTTATTACGTTTCTGAAAGAAGCATACCGTACACCAACGGTGACTAGTGAAACTAGTGTTTGAATGCTTGAATAGGATTGTTCTGTACTTCTTGTGTACATCCAGTGTTAGTAATGTTATTCTTCAAAGTAGTGATGCTATTTTATTTTAAAGAGAACTTAATATTCTTCGAAATACTATAATCGAATATGATAGAAAATAAATATTGTATCTCACACTAAGGGAGTGATAAGAAGTGTACCTTACTTATTTTGACAGATGTGGGAGTTTTGGAAAGATATCAGTATGTAGAGTTGTTGTTACTAATGCCACTTAATCGGCAAAGGCCAGATCAAGGCCTACGAAATTCATTATGGCAAAAGAGCTAAGTGACGCCTGTCATTAGCCTTAGTTTTGAGCGCCATACAGGTGACAGAACGATTTAGTTCGGCTTCACCCCAATTTTGAGGGAGAACATTCTGGGGCTGGTCAAGGGCCTCCCACCTCTCTTCCCCTTCCACCAACCTCACGAAAGTCCTTGCGGTTCGGCGGCTATTTAAAGTACTTACCCACATGCCGCGAAGGCACTGTACATTTACAAACATCCATGCCTTCTCCGGGATTCGAACCCAGGCCCTACGGCACAGCAGTCAGCACTAATCACCATACCGGATGGGCGACAGTGTGCAGAGTAAAGTTTTGAATGGAACTTCTTAAATGGACCATTCTTAAGATATTAGAAAAATTGCTTGTACTGGATTTGTGTTTATTTATTTGTGATATCAGAGAATTTGTGTAAAAGCAACTGCAAAATTGTAAATAAGATAAACCATTTGTTGGTATATAAAACAATCTGTCATGTCGGGAACTAATTCCTCGCCTTTTTCTAAGGAATAAATGTAATGGTAAAACGGGAAATTTCTCTAGTTACTCAGTCATGTAGAAGTATAGCAGTATTTATAACTCGCATTCTGGTTTGGAAAGGAAAAGTCTCACGCAGCCCTATGACATGGAAATTCGATAATCTTGTCGTTAAGTTCCCGTGCTATAATGCGGTTATTGATAAAACAGCTATTGCCAAACTTTTATCTGGTTACATGTTGTCCCATGTTGTTCCATTCTAGTGGTTCTTCCACTGGCGTAGCTAGTCCTGAATGTGTGGGCCCTGTATCAAAATTCTTTGGGGCCCTATTTTGGAAAATATTGAAAATGATCGCAATTATTAATCTTATTTGAAAGTGTAAAAATATTATACGTGTTGGGGCCCCGTATCATTGATACGGTTGATGCGACGGTAGCTACCCCCCTGGGTTGTTCCCACTAGTGGTTTGAAGAGCAACGATTCTTGAAGAAATATCACTTTTGGGTTATTCATGATTACTAAAACGTCGTTAGAGTCTTGGGGTACGCGGACATTGCAATTATCCAAAAAAATTGAAAACACCTGCACGAAGGGTAGTTCCATTGGTACTTTTATTCAACACATCACTACCTTTTGAACAGTACAAAAATCAATGCAGAGACACTTATTGTCATTTATAAATAAACATTTTTCTTTATATAAAAGAATGTCGCTATTCTAATTCTAAAGTTATTCTATTTAAAATTTATATTTTTATCTCTTTTCTTGTAGATAAGCTCTATAATGAATGATTGCTCCCAAACACTCCTTAAAGTATGCGAAAAATATTCCAACAAGGGAGAACCTGTGGATGTGAAAGGGTACTTGTATAGAATTAAATTACTTTAAATTTCTAAGCGAAACGAATGATTTTATATTCGATACAGTTTGATAAACTAAATAAATGAATAGCCTACCTTAATTTAGATTTGTTCTCTAGCTAACAATACGGCCATTTTATTATAAACAAATTATTTTTAAAATATAAAACTCATTATTGAATTCGAGTTTAATTCATTATAAAATAAAAACGAAACTTGTGTACTCATGAAATAAAAGCAAATTATATATATTTGGAAACGTATGCAAGCTTTGAAAATAATAATAATTAATATTATTTAAATTACAAGGCTATAACATAAAGCATGGAGGATTTCTTTCTAAAACTCAACGTTTTTAAGTAGCTAATTAATTATTTTTATGTTGCAAATATCGAGGAGACATAAGGGCGATAGCCTGTACAAATTTCTATGCCAACCCATCTGGTACTTAGAGCAATTAAAAATTGATTCATCGATTTAAACAGTGCGCTAAAAACTACCGTTAATGACCAACTGGGTTTCACGAAAGCGTAGGCCCGCTAAATGCCAAAACTTCTAAATGAAAGAAAAAAAAAGAAAAAAAAAGAGAAAGAATGAATGAATGCATTTTTCTGAATTACTCTTCACGCTATATTCCAACAAAAGAAATGCTTTCCTTTACTGTGTCATAACAGGTGATGAAACTGCTCCTATGGGATGCTCAGTGAATCATCAGTATTCTGTCTTCACAAATCTTGCGATTGACGACAGCCACATTCTTGTCGATTATAGACGTTGCTGATCTCTCAATTCTGTCTCAGTACTCATACCATTTCCAAATGCATTACACCATACGTACTCTTGTTTATGCGACGTTACACTCTGTCGTAGACCAATAATTCTAGATTAATATCTCATGTGACCGCACACCTCCTCCATGGAGTTATGTCTAAGTGATGCACCATATTTGATTTACTCTAAATATCTGACCGATTGATGTAGATGTTTGTATAAGTTGGCACATTTATATTATATTAGTACCTACAACATTATAAGAATTAAATAGCTACATAAAAAAACTTTGAGACTTAGAAATGAAAAAAGATAATTACTTTTCGATATAATCTTGCATTCCCAGTCTTGTGCTAAACACGCGTTTTTTTTTATTATTATTTATAATTATGTGTTACAAGGTCTAGAAACATGTTTGTTATTTTCACGATGAAAGCGATCGCCATCTCCGCTTTCGAAACTAATCCGAATAAAAAATTCTTTGAAAATAGAACGAAGTTATTTGCCTTCATAAATAAACTTAGGGGTGTTCCCAGATACTCTCTCTCTCTTTATTATAACAAAATTACTTTTTTATGACTTTTATTTCCCTCAAATTTGGTCGCCGCGAACTGCAGAGAGAGAAAACAATTAAAACTCCGAAAATGTTTCCACCGAAAAATGTTTTTATTTTTCTCTAAGGCAGTGCTTCTCGAACTTTCGATATTCGCGACCTAATTTTCATCGCCCCCCATACAATAGCAATATATTGAATGTAGTAATAATGTATAATACTTTGATGCTAAAGCTACAGTACGACCTTAATAATAAACCGTACAAATCATTCGTATTAAATTTTGTATAAAGCCCATGGAAAAAATATCACTAGAACTTATTAAACTTGTTCTTAGCTTAGTATTGATACTTAGTATCAAATACATTGTGCCGTACTGATGCATTTACTCGTATAAGTATAGTATATCAGATTAAATGCGTATTTTATTTTTTATAATATCAGAATATATTTTGTTTTGCTTCCTTTTAGTAAATTGATAATTCTTTAAATAATCTTTTATTTTTGAGTTTTCGATATGCTCGCGCCCCATTTGTAGGGTTATCACGCCTCCCAAGAGGGGCGCACCCCACAGTTTGAGAAATACTGCTCTGAGGCCTTTTAATTGAGATATGTCCCTTATAATTAATGCCTTTATAATTGGGATATTTAATATACTAAAGCAGCATTTTTTATCCCAAGTGCCCAAATTAGGTCGTTCACATAATGATAATTCCTAAATGTTTTCACCGAAAAGCGTTTTTAAATTCACGAAGGTCTTTATAATTAAGATACTTCCTGTTTTTCCACTCAAAATATTTGTAATTTGATTATTATTTACTGTTGCAAATAATAATTGAAGTTTCTCTCATTCTGTACAGCATGTTTGGCGCCTTCACAATGGACGTGATAGCCAGCTCCGCTTTTGGAACCAAAGTGGACTCCCACAACGATCCCCAGAACGAATTCGTGAGAAGGGCCAGAGAAGCGTTTTTGAAATTTACCCCCTTCGTTGTCATGGTCAGCTGTAAGTATATTCATGAACAATGCTGTTGATCTGTGTATATTTCTCGGATGAGATGATTTTTAGGTTCTGCTGCATGAGTTTTCAAAAATAAAGCGTCATAAAATAACAAAACGTCTACAAAAGTGGTCGCAAAGAAAGTGAAAAGTGAACACATTTTACATTGTGATTATATACTTAAACGATATAAAAAGGTTTTATGCTCGAAAGGGAGATTAATTTTTGAGGTTTAACGTAACCGTAAGATTAATACATTTGCCATCAATATGATGCTATTAAATTATAAATGTTAGTAAACAGTTTTAGAAAATAGGAAAAGGAAATAAGTTGTAATCATTTAGATAATTTTTCCAGCATACAGTAAAAAAACAAAACCTAAAAAACTTTAAGAAAAAGAAAGTTTTCTCAATTTAAAATGTGAAAAACATTTTTGAACCGCCTTCTGGTGCCCAGATAAATACCCGAGGTAGTATCTCTTCATTTAAATCCTTTCCACGTAAATTATATGTCTTAAACACCATGATGCATGTAAAACCTTAAATGATACGGTAATTTTTGGGTTCGAAGTATTTATTTTTATTATAATTATATTGCTTCAAATAATTAAAACTGCAAATTAGATTATTTGAAATTATTATTATTTATTTCTAGTGGGGCTGCGGATTTGTATTTTACCATTGTAGACCTAGTACATTTCTCGGGAGCTGATATCTCTTTTTAGTGCTGCACCATATAGGTGTTATACCAATCATCGTAAGTAATTTTGGGGCCCAGTTCCTTCCCCAGTGGGAGGCACTTGAGTTCTGATGATGCGAAACCGTATTAGGAGTTTAATTCTCCTAGAGCACTCAAGCCAAATACGCACTTAAGAGATCTTTTACATGCCGTGGAATCATACGACATGGACGCTGTCGATTTTTTACATCAAGAAAATCCATGAACTTCTGCTGGGGTGGAATCTGCTAACTCGGGCGAACAAGTCCAGAGACAAATCAACAACTTCACCCAGCCAGCCGGCTTTTTTGAAGTTATTGTTGTTAAAACTCTTTTTAAAACTGGTGAACAAAAACAACTTTCATGAAAAGAGGGTCGTATATTTTTTTTTAAAAAAAAGAACGTAGAAAAATCACCGAGACGTAATCTTTATCCTGAAAATTAAAACTCTATTAATCTATTGAAGACCTCACTTTTGTGTACGCCACTGAGTCTTATTGATGAAAAATATTACTTGAAAAATATTACTTAAGAAAAGAGGATATAGAAAAACTAGAACATAAACAATGTACATGATATATAGAATTTTAATTCCAAATTCATTAGATAATTCTACTTAGATCCTGTATATGCATATAAAATGGTATTGGGGGGTTTTTGAATTTCAAGGTAAAAGCAGTGCCGAAATAAATAAACCTTGTGCCGGAGTTTTCGACGTTTCATAACTCCCGGTGCTCTTAGCGGGCACCTCTGCTCCTGGAAAATATTCTTGAAAGGATTTTTCTTAATTTTTCTTTATATACCTTGCATAAAAATTATTCTGTAGTATATCGACTTCTTCCTGTCTTTTTGAGAGAGAGATTGAGTATACTAAACTTTTATACAAAATATAGTTTTTATAATATAATAGAAAAAAGTATAGTTTGTTTTAAAACATGACTATGGATGTTAAAAAATATTTACTTCCACTCGAAATATATTGCTTGTAATTCAAAAAAGTTAGAATACTTATTGAGTGGTCAGATTAAAACAGAACAATATGCGTAGAAAATTGTCTTCAAAAATAAAATTGCAGAAACACTACTCGCCATTAATATTTATTAATGATAAAAAATTTTTCACTAAAACATGTTTGTTTTGCTGTACTTTGTTTTAGAATCAAATCATCGGTCTATGAAAATGGAATATTTTTTCAATGATTCTTCTTGACCTATTTGTTGTAGCAGTGAAAATCGAAGTTAATTTCACTCTTTCTTCTATATATTTCACACACTTTGAAACTAAAAAAAAAAAAAAATGGAAAATTAAAATTAAAAAAAAATAGTCAAATTCAACTTTATATACTCAATTATGCATGTGTTATAAAATATTTTCTGTAGTTATTCGGGATAGTAGTTTGTGTTCGTGTATGTATATGTATTTGAGAATGTATATGTTTCTTTTTGTGAATTTTCGCCATCTGTTGGAATTATTATTCTTTCCATTTACTTGTGAATTCTTTGAAAAAAGTTCAATGAAAGGTCTTTTTATCTTTTCAGTACTAATTCCACATTGGATTTTGAAACTAATCCCGGAATCCATCAATCCCTGCAAACTCGACAAAGACAATTTTTTCAGAGATGTTACCCTGAGCGTTATTAAGCAGAGAAAAGAGACGGGCAGAGTGAGTATTCATTTCTATTGTTTCTTTGGTGATAGTAAAATTGAGTAAATTATGTTATGGCATTTCGATATTTCAGAGGTACAACGACTTTTTGCAACTGTTGATGGACGCTGCCGACGAAGCGGAACAAACTGAGAATCAGGAAACTGTCGAAGACGAAACGGACCGTTTTGGAAGCATCACGTTTAGCGAAACGTCGGTATCTGCAAAGTACAGAAGTATGTTAAATTTTTATCACAATGTTTAATGATGTGGTATAATAACTACGGATGGATTAAAGCGTAAAGTATAGGGTTAATCAAAAAGGTGGATCTAATTTAATTTATTTTTATTTAATGAAATCTACCTGATCGGGACATCTGCTCATGCACCTCAGCGCCCAATGGTCGCGTACATTAGGATGGGCACAGTAGACCCTGGCCCTCATGGGCTGTTGCGCCACTGAGTTTGAGTTTATTTAATGAAACATAAAATGGACATGAGAAATCTTCATACTAATGAAAAGAGGAAGTTTTTAGCGCGTAAATGTTCAATGTGTCTCCCCTTTGATGCACTGTATCTAAGCAATAGTCACCCACTTCCCACACGTGAAAAAACGTATCTTGTGTTACTGAGTGCACCACAGCAATGACACGGCTTCTCAGGTAAACCAGAGTTGTTGGTATATTTGGGACGTAAAAAGCCTTTTTAATAAACCATCACAAGTAAAAGTGTTATGGCGTGAGATCAAGAGAACTCGGTAGGCAGAACCGTTAATAGGGTGACGTTCTCCCGCGTGCAAAGACCTAATGTGTCACCCCTTTAGAGAATCTTTCACCTTTTGACTGATACTCAACGTTGACGTTATAACTTCATCTACCTGCATAACAGTAAAAAAGTGAAACATTAATAAAAATAGAAGTAGACACACAAAAATCACTTCTTTATTTTTTTTCTAAATTGCAAGGCTGTTATTAAATTGAAAACATTTAATTTTTCCAAGTGCATATTGAATCTCTTAACACTCCTATGTCTTTGGTAATATTAACCATATTGTATATTTTCGTAAAGCAACTATCTCAAAAAATCATTTTTGAGAAGCCTTTGTTAAGCATCGATTCACAGTGCGCTCTACCACGAATTTTGCAATCAAATGAAGGATGTGTGTAAAGAGTAGACCTTAATGGACCAACACATCGTGCACTGCATTCTATTTTTCTTACACTATGCTATGTCATCGAAACATCGGGGCTTATTTTGATTTTTCAAAAAATATTTAAAATTCGGCATATTTATTTGACTTATAAGTTTTATTTGGAGAAATTGTAAGAACATTTTCTTGATTAATAAAACTTTATGCGGCGCATGACCTCTCCCTTTTTTTGGTCGCATGCGTGCGGTGCACCCCTGCACATCCTGTAGGATCAGCCCTGCCAGTGGGATGCCGGAAATATCGAGCCAGGTCTTAATTTCCCATAGGACTTATCCATTGGAATTAATTAAAAAATTCTCGATGACAATAACCGGAATTCCAACATGTTGGAAATCTTCGGTAAGTGAAGAAAAAACCATTGTTCCAGGTACGTTCGTCCGCTTACAGTGCTTTTCGCAGAAAATGAATGGTCCATAAACAGAGTCTCTCTCGTATTATAGTGTTGCTCGGGGATTTTGCAGACTTTATATGTGAACATTGTGTCTGATCATTTTTTTATTAAGAGGGAACACCTCCACGGCTAAAATTTAAGCGTTGTAGAAACGCGAGATTCTTCTCTCTCGCTCTCTCATCACCACAATTCATATCACCACAAATATTTTAAGGTTTTACCCCACTTACTTTTATAATATATATATATATATATATATACGTAAAACGATTCACATTTGTGTAAAGTTCATTTTTCACAGAGAAAATCCAAAATTGTTTCAACGTTATAAATTAGAGGTTTCAGTAGAATGTAGCTCTAAATCACACACATACGGGACTATTTTTTTTTCTAAAAAAAAATAAAACTCTCTTCCCCCTCCCCTTTAAAGTTTTTCTATTTAGTTCTTAAAATGATCTTTTGGAGACGTTTTATAATTTCTTCGTATTGTATTATTATCTTAGTTAATACAAGAATTTTGTGTTATCTTTTCAGAGCTTTCTAACAATGAATTACTGGCTCAGTGTATTTTGTTCTTTTTTGTGGGGTACGAAACTACGGCTGCAATGCTCTCTTTTATAACTTACAGCTTGGCAACGAATCCAGAATGGCAGGAAAAACTCATAAAAGAAGTGGACGAAGCTTTTGAAAAACACGTAAGAAAACTTTTATAAATACGTTTCTATAGTTTATTGGAAAATATTAAATAATTTTAAACACATAAGCCTTTTCTAAATTTTAAAAATGGGCCTTTTAATAATGTTTATTTTTACCAAGGTGAAAAACTAATTATGGCATCAATTAATTTTTTGCTCTTTGCGTGTGAGGGGGGGGGCAAATCAATATATTTAATCATACATATCAAAAGCAATTTAATGTGGATATTTCATCAATTCATTTTAATGAACTAATACCAGTCTATGCACCGAATCTTTGTATCATTGTTACATGCTAAAAACACTTTATTTCTTCGAAAGTATCTAATGAAGAACATTTAAATATTTATAAATTGGAGAACACAGTTTAAAAAAATTATAAAAGAAACAAAAAAAAGAATATTAATTTAGTACTATATCCGAATTATTTTGCGTGTTTTCCTCGATACATATCCAAAAAGAAACTCGATTTTAAACGTAATATGTGAAAAGTGTGTGAGAAAATATATCTAGACAGATGATTGTGTGCTCTAAAAATCTTTTTTAATAGAAGAAATTTTCGCGCGAAAACGTAATCGTTTTATAGATCCAACGAAATCTCACGACCGTTTCCAAGTTGAATTAGATTTTGCCTCTTCTCTAGTGGTTGGGTGTACCAAATATGGTATCTATCATGATGTATACTATCCCTGATGGTATACATCATGTATTTTAGTACTATTTATTTTCGTTTTATACAATTTTAATCGTATACAAGGTGTCCTAAAAATAATACCCAAACTCTACAAAGCTAGATTCCTTGTTGGTAGTACATAAAAAAATGCCTAAAGAACTCTACCTCTACGATCCGTAAGGAGAAAAATACAGTAAATGATACTGAATGAATGATGGTTCATGACGGGGCTCAGGCGCATTTCTGTGCTCTTGTACGTGATTGCCTGGATAGGGCATACTTCGGTCGTTGGATCGGACATGTGGGTCCGATTCTATGGCCGCTACGATTATCCCAACTTACACTTTTTGATTTTTTTCCAATAGGCGATCTAGGCCGCGGTAGCCGAGTGGTATAGGTATCGGACCGTGGCTTGCCTTGTCACGAGTACGAGCCCAGTACCACTAAAGACCCGCCGTGTAGGGCAGCGATGCACGTTAAATCTGTCGAGAGCTGAAACGTCCTCCCATTGGTGTGGTGTGGTAGTTAGGAGAGGGGGGTGCCAGCTCAGGTGTCGTCCACGTCACTTGACCATAGTTCAAAATGACGTGGTCCGTCGCCAAAAGCCCTCGTGTAGCTGAACAGTGTGACGTTAATAATCAATCAATCAACCAACCAATAGGCGATCTCAAGAAATGGGTGTATCGAGACGTTGTGACCACACAAATGAACTTAGTTGCTCGCCTGCATGCTGCTTGTACTTCGGTGGACATTGCGATGCATGTCCTTCTCTGTTTCTCGGCACGCTCAGGACTGCCTCGAAATGCACGGTGTGGATGCTTTGAACATCTGCCTTTATGAATATTTACAGATGTTTCTGTTTATGTGCCTAAAACGGTGTTTTTTCCTTGCTATTTCATACTTTGTTTTTGTGTTTTTCTCGCAAACTGCGGATTGTATAGGAAAACAGCTCTTTGGGCAATATTTTATGTACTTCCAGTGAGGAATGAATTATTTATGAATTAATGGGTATTTTTTTTTTCTTATCCTGATTTTAAAATTATTACGGTTTAAATATAAAGTTTAAAATCATTAAAAAAAATAGCAATTGATGCACGTTTATCTTCATTGTTCACAATATTTCACTTTTTTTTTTTTTGTACAAATTTCAAAACTGTTGTAGATTTTAAAAAATGTCAATTAAACAGCCAAAGTAGTCTAAGATTTCTGTTATTAAAACTCTTCTTTCTATGAATACTTAATAAAGTTAAGGGAAAATTTAAAACGATACAATATGATTTAATTTTTTTGCATCTATAACTGAAGAATGTTTTACGCTGTTTTCTCTCTCAAAAGTTAACAGTAAAACGTAAAATCTATTTTAATTTTCTTCCCTTTGAAGCTTATAATTTAAAATTAATAATGTGTATGGAACGATTCACATTATTCCTAGGGTGAGATGAGTTATGATGCTGTTCGAGAAATGAAGATTCTGGATGCCGTCGTGTCGGAAACTCTACGCATGCATCCCACTGGTGCTTCGTAAGTAGATTAAATTAATGATTGTTTTGAAATATAAACGAAACTTCTTGTAACTGTGACTTATAACGGTTGTAGTTTTTTGCTGTTGACTTCGAATCCACTACGGTTGCAGATATTTTATCCGTAACAAATCCCAAAATAAACCGATTAATCAAATATTTTAATAAATGACGAGAAAACAATTTTCTCAAAAGATTAATTATCTCTCAAAGACAAACAAGCATGCAGATGAACAGGATATTTGATTATCCTTCAGTTGATACCAATATTTAATGTAGTTGACAACTGAAATCCTTTTTTTTTCAATGGAACTCTGAATATTAAGTTAGTTGCAGTAAGCTCACGAATAGTTAACTGAAGACCCCTTCACATGAGTCAACTTCTGCTGCATATAACCAGAAAAAGCAGATTGTCTAAAGTTAGTTTTGAACAGAAATCTCTTAGGTCCCTTCACACGTGGTCAAATGGCACTCCGTGCTGTGTCACTCCCTCCAGCTCTCGAAAACCACGTTTTTCTTCCCACTGGTTGACTCAATTAAAAGAATATTGTGGAAGCTAAGCCACACACACGCGGCTACTTGTGTACTGAAAACAGAAAAAAAAAACTTTTTGTTGCTTCTTTTTAACTTATTCATTGAACTGATGAGTTCAGCACTCCTTTTTCAGTGAACTTTGTGTCCACGTATAATGGGAAATTTCTCCCTTTCCCAAAATGAGAAGTCAGGCATAAAGTAGCCTCGTGTGAAAATGGCATAATGGTCACAGACTTTCCACTATCAAAAAAACTCATTATTATTCCAATTCATTTTATATAACCAATACACATATCACATCTTTGCAGCAAGAAGGTGATAGGAAAAATACACCGATGGAAAGAAAAACCTTAACACCAAGGAATTGTGCTAATTAAACGAAATTCGGTAAGCGTGTTTATACATCTGAAATATGACTTTGATTCAAATTTCGCTTTAAGCTATTAGCGTGTGGGGCTATTAGCGTCATTTTGAGTATGAGAATCCTGTGTACTTTAAATACGCGTTGTAAAGTTCGTGAGTGTTATTTTTCGTTGAGATTTGATGCAGTGAGAGTTGATGTTAGTCAAGAATGCCTTCAAAATGATGAAGATGAAGAAATCATTATCAACAGCTTACGTTGCAACGGGTCTATCCAAGAATCTTCCACTAATCCTCTTGGGAGAAATTATTCTTTTTGACAGTGAGTTCAGTTGAAAACCTTTTTTGGTAAAGACGGGATTTTTTAGGCAAATGTGTGCTTCCATTTAAACGCCGACATTAGAGTAGACGAAAATGGTCGTCGATGGTTGATAGATGATGGTTGAAAGCTGAGATTGAATTGGGAATAGGATTACGACCAGAGAGAGAGGTCATATAGTTAAGCAAATTATCTAAAGATAGTTCAAACGCAGGAGTCACGAGAACTCCAGTATTCAGATAAGTGTTTTTATTTATATATTTGTTGAATTAATTCTATGCGATTGATTTTCCGGGTTTAATGTTTAGTGCATTCCCTCCCTTTTATTGTGTTGGTTGATTAAGTAAAAGTAGTAATACAGTTGTGTTAAAATTACTATGGTTGATCTTTGCTCGAAACCCCTAACACTAATGTGCTCCGGGGCTTTACAGCGCTGTTTAAAAGAAGTCTTATGAAAGAGCTTAGAAAAAGTGGACTTCCTGCGATGTTGGCAGCAATGGTCTAGAAGATACTATCAAAAAAGAGGGGGGGGGGACAAGGGTTCCAACCGCGCACGGGTTACCACTGACATTGAAGACCGCTGTTCTCACTGCATGGCTGTAGAGTATCATTGGGCATCTGCAGCAGAACTTATAGCTTTTGATGACACTGGAGTGACACAGTGAATTGTAACAGATCGTTTGTTTGGGGAATAGTTCCGAGTCAGACGCCCCCCTTAGCGTTCATACCATTAGCTCCAAATCACTGACATCTGCGTCTTCAGTGATGTCATGTTAGAGCTCATTGGAAGGTTGAGTCGTTATGTGTTCAGTTCTACGATGCGAGATGTTTCCGTTTTGGTGCTAGTGATAATTGTATATTGATTAGAATAACAGGTCAGCGACTACAAACAAGCTTAGACACACTGCACCTGCATCTGGAGTTATGGTCTTGGGAACAATTTTCTATGATTGCAGGAGTACTCTTGTGGTTATTAGACGCGACCTAACTGCAAATTTGTGCATCAGTTCAATTCAAACTGTTGCGCTGTCATTTATGATCATTATTCAAAGGTGTGTTTTCCAATAGGATATCGTGAACCCTCATACCACTATTGCAATCTAATATAATGTTAGGTTGCAATAGTGGTATGAGGGTTCACGATATCCTACTGGAAAACGCACCTTTTCTTCAATCAAGCATGAATGGAACATCACTGGACGGCAACTACAATGCCATATGCAACTAAGGTTAAATGCCCTTCTATTGACCCACTAAATGCAAGAGGCATGTAATTCCCTCCCACAAACTGATAACCGGTACCTGTCTGACATATTGCAGACATGTTTGCATGCTTGCATTCTGATGTCTGGCGATTAAACTGATTATTATTGTACCAACATTTCACACTTAAAATTCCTCTTCTAGCGCTTATATTAACATCTGATCTTGAAACACTAATCAATTAAATATGCTACTTAGACAAATGTATTAACGAAGTTTCATTAAACTGCAGAAATATTATTTTTGTTGTTGGGATTTTTCCCCTTCACACTGTGTATTTGCAATAACATATAAGAAAAACCCAAGAGTGAGACATCTCGAGGTAGCCCATTACAACTTAACTCTGCAAGCTGTTCTACGATGAAAGCTGCATTTATTCCGAAAAAAGTTGTAATGGGCTATCTAGTAATGCTACGTATCTAGTCGATTGGCTATATACAGTATACTCCAAAAATCTAGCATACATCCAATAAAAGTTTGAAATGCTACATCAAACATTGATAGCTTACCTGACAACAAATGTTTTTTTTTTTATTAGATAAACCACTCCTTTATAGGAAACTCAGAATCTATCCATGTAGCACACTGAACTTTATCATCCACCACATTCAAATGTCAGAAAAAAACCTGTTCCCTCCAAAAGTAATTTTTCTGTTCTTCCACACATGATTTATTGTCTATGGTTATGAAAACGCTTTCCAAACGCACACTGTCAGGTTTTTGAATAAAATTAAGTTGAACCGGCCTTTGCATTTAAGGATCAATTCCATCGAAATTTCAATGTACAAATATTGACCACTGATCAAATCTATGAGTTTTGTTACCACTAGCCTCTTTTGATATTTTTACAGAAAAGGAAATTCATTCATGTTAAAAATACTTCATAATTTTTAAGTATGTATGTGTAAATACTCTTTGTAATGTGTGTTAAGATGGGGAAACCTGTTTTCACTTATTCAATGTAGAAAGATTTCTTAAAAATTTAACTTTTGAGAGAAAAAGTACAATAATGAGAGGATAATTTTCTTTTTCGTTTTAGAACCGGAAGAACTGCCATTGAAGATTACGAACTCGGGAACACGGGAATCGTTATTAAGAAAGGAATGAATGTCATAATTCCTACATATGTCATGCACTACAATCCGGATTTTTTCGAGGATCCAGGAACATTTAATCCAGAAAGGTTATTTTTCATTTCTGTTGTCATGTGGGTCTTAAAACAGTTAAAATAAAATTCAAAAGACTTAGAAATATTGTGTATATCTTTATATATATATAGAAATCTTCTGTGCGTGTGTATGTGACTAAACTCTTCCTAAACAGGTGGACCAATTTTGATGAAATTTTTTGTTCGCACAATTCGTTCTGATATCGCAATTAGTTAAAAAGATATTAATTAAAAACCTTAAAACGCATAATTGTTTTACTCCTGTGTGCTATTTATTCTGTTTTTCGTTAGTTTATAATAGAATTGATTGAACTGGAATATCAGAAATTTGAAAAGGTTATTTTCTTGGTGAAAAATTTTCTTATATACCTTGAGAAACACAAGCAGTTAGAAGTTAACAAATTAAGGTTTTAAAAAACTAAAAAAAGCTTTTTTTTAATTGAACTAAAAAGCAGCGTTTCGGCTTTAGAGTTGTAACTTAATCTTTTAGTCACCAAATCTGGAATTAGTTGCTAAATATGGAATTGGAATCTGGAATTAGTCGTCAAACATGGAAATGGGAAATCGTTAATCCTGATCAAGATCGAATTAAAGTGGAATTAAACTGACCTTTTAAAGTGGGTAAAAGTCGAGTTCAGATTCCGTTACTACAAGTGAAGCTAATAAAAGCGTTTTAAAAAGAGCTTTCTTTACCACTTTTTCATCGGAATAAAAATTAGAAAAATATTTTTTTCTCTTTTAACTAAATAAACTGTGAAACTACAAGGAAACAATATTTATTTTTTTTTTTTTTTGTAATAATATATCGTAACTAGTGTATTGTAAAATTTAAAAAAAGTATTCTTTATCCACGATTTTATTTTTTACTGGCAGGAATGGTCTATTGTTAAAATTCCTCTTTTGAAGCAACCTCGATATTTAAACAAATAATTTCTATCATTTGTAACTCATATTTATGCGGGGAAATGTTTCTGTGCTTCAAATGCAGTATATTTATGTACATTTAATTAAAACAGTTTCAAAGCATATATTATATACATTGCTCTTTTACCTTTTTAAAATTAGAATTTTTAATTAACTGTGTAACTTTAATTTTAAATTTGTAATATCTGTTCCCTAATTTTCGCTTAAACATTTTCACATAATTAGTCCTAATTTTTCTTTTAAAATTCCACTTTTAAAAAAATACAAAATCAAATCAAATTATTCTTGTTGTTATTTTAAGATTAAATTATTATAAAAATTCTTTGAGAATTTTTAGAATTTTTACTGTATGACGACTTCCTTTAAAAAAATAAAGGCGTCCTAAATCATAATGTAATTTACTCTGATTGTATATACTTTTTTAATTTAAACGTAGGTTATATTACAACTAAGACTTTAAAAATGCACCCATCTCTTTTTACACGGTAGATACGTTTCTTAGAAAACCATGCAAAAAAAAAAAAAAATACATGTGACATACGGTATATTTGGGGATATATTCCACAATTTTAAAAAATCGTGTAAGATAAATCTTTTAATATTTTCCCAAAAAAATCGTGCAAACAAAGTAATCCATGCAATATATTTATCAAAGAAAAACAATTTTAATTCAGTTTTAATAAAAATTACAATTAGTGTTCAGTGAAAGTTCATTCTACAAGTACAGACAACATATAAAAATTCAAACTAAAATTACTAATTCAACGCTACTTGATAATAAGCGTGCACGTGTATTGTGAACTGGATAAAAAATGCTATCATGAGTAAATGTGTTAGTTACGTCTAGCACAACTGTCGGTTTTGATTCAAATGAAGAATTTCGTTCGCTATTAATGGCATCAGAGTTAGTTTTTTTTTGTAACAAAGTTTTATAAACGGCATTCTTTTGGGTTCCTCAAGTTGATTATATATAGTTCTTGATCTCCTGCTACTTAAGATTATACGTAGAAATTTTAATATATGCTCTATGTCAGGATGAGGAGCAATAAAATGTGGTTCCATACTTGTAGCAAATTTTAAGCCCTCGCGAATTAATTCAGCTGTTAATAGTTGAACTTCACCTTCGACTTTTTACTATCACAAAACTGTTCATAAATTCGTTCAAACCGTCCTCATCCTAAGGGCATGAGTCCTCAAATATTTTTGGAATTCGTACAAGAACAAAAAATTGTTGTAAAAAAAAATCTTAAAACCTCTTTGCGACGGGCGAGTCAAATATGCATTCAGTACGAACGTACCTCATGGCCGGGTGGTGCACATACGCATTTGAGAAAAACTGTCTTGATGGCCGGGTGATGCATATGTGCATTTTCAGCTGGAACAATTTTTAATGACCACTAGATGGCACCCTATGTCCATTATATTGAGACTGAACGTAGTTTGAGTAACCTGACCTTCAGTCTGTTTATATTCTGCCTGGATTTGGTATTTTGCTCATCAGCTGTGACGGGGAAGGGGATAATCGAAATGCACTTGATATAGAACATTCGCGTTTCTAATAACCTTCCCAATGCTTTCTTATTTTTATTTTTCTTAGCAGTTTAGAGTATTTTAGGGTTTTAGCGTCAGTTCTGTTACAGTTTTTGTTGCTTTCGGATATATTTCGTGTACTTTTCTTATTTCAAAAACCTTGAATTCAGATTCTTATTCAATTGTTTTGAAGGCATTTTCCTATCCTTAATCCTCTTTTGGGTGAAAAAACCCAAAGTGCATAGTCACAAACCTTGTGAAAAAAAAAGAAAAAGCAACAAACATGTTATGCTTGCAAATCTTCCAATGTAGGGCTTAGCGTTTCTCCATGCTTCGAAATTTTCCACACTCAATCTTCATTTTAATTTTGCTAGTTCTTTTTGTAAATAATCTTTGTTATAATTTTTTTTATTAATTTGAAAATTTATTAGCATGTTTCGTCAGTAAAAATTTTGAAAAAAACTGAATGGCGCTTACAAAATTTATTTCCCGAGGTAAGTGATATTTTTTCATATAATTTCATATAAATTAAAGAAAAAAATGTTACTACATTCTAGTTTTAATGTAGCAGACAATTTATATTGTATTCTAAAGGGGTACCGAAAATTACGACGTTAGGACTCAAATTTTATTATTTGTTTTTTTTTCTTAAGTTAGGCTTAGCGACGCAAACGCCCCGTCCTGTAGTGCAAGTTGTTTCGCATTCTCCCCGTCCCTAGGGAGCGTCTCATAGAAAGGATACAAGAGGTTTTAAATTCGTGTAGCTTGTTCTTTCAAAATCGTGTAAAAAACGAGTTGGGTAAATGTACTTGTTTCGTAACGTTTTAAGCAATATCTCTCTAATACTCTGAAATATTGGTAGTTCTAGGGGTAAAAAATCATAGAAAGAGTCATAAATCATTCAGTTATTGGAAGTAGAACAGAATTATCTGTTATAATATTTATCTATTAATACTTGTTAGATATCAGAAGTATTATTTAAGTATAGTTCCAGTTAATATAATTAATTTTTTTTTTAATATTCATTCGCTGTTGTATGAATGTATTGACTTTCAAAAAACTATTTTTATAAATTGCAATCTATTTACTTAGATACAATCAGGAATTGCTTTTTCAGATTCATGGAAGGATACGAGCCGAAGCATCCCCAGTATGCTTACCTTCCTTTCGGTGCTGGCCCCAGGAACTGTTTGGGCATGCGCTTCGCTCTGCTCGAGATCAAGATGTGCATTTCCAACCTCTTCAGACATTTCAGGGTAAAGCCACACACCACTACAAAGGTGAGACACGTTTTAATAACTAAAATAAGTCCTTTTTCCAATGAAAAAACATTGCTGACAATTTTTCAAAATATGCATCATTGCTCACTAAATAACTATCTCAATTCAGATAATAACCTTAATTGAAAAAAAATTAAATTGCAGTTTTTAAAAACAAATTTGTAACTCACGAATAAGAATTGCTGGAATATGAGAAAAATAGGAGTTAAGATATAGAGGGAAAATTTTGATCCGAATAATTTGTCCTAATAAGTTTGTTGCTGAGTTGTTAATCTTCGTTCTCCATTTTCTTTAGATCCCCATTTTAATCTAACTGGATTGCTACTGATTTATTTTATACATTGTCTATTTTATTTATTTGTTTGCATTAAAAGGGATTTGAAATGGCGGATTGGGAATGTGGCGTTTGTAGGCGTGGAGGGGGAAAGTAGCTTTGATAAACAAATTGGCTCGTGTCACAGGCTATTCCGAAAGTATTTCGAAAGCCAAGTTAGCCTCTTTTCTATGGAACATGTGAGAAAACCACCTCTCTTTCATTTCACACCCCCGCTTAAATATCGCCTGCGTGGTTGGTATTTTCCGTATTTTGTTCCTTCCTAGAAGGATAATCTTTTCATGTTAAGTGGTTTTTGTTTCATGTTAAGAGAAAACATTGCATGAAAATTCTTAATCCTTTGCCGGAACCGTTGTATTATTTCGTGCTAACCTATATTTCGTCTTAAGCGTTTTCGCGTTAAACGAATTTCACTGTATATTCGGGAAACTCATTCAAATTTTGCTGAGAGAGGGCTGCAGCATCTAGATTTGATTCTGATCCCACTGTGTTTAAGAACAGTAGCGCACACAAAAATT
>BMAV01010725.1:0-157492 GCA_019973955.1 Trichonephila inaurata madagascariensis | reverse complement strand
AACATTTTAAAACACAAGGGATATAAAAACACCACACTTTTACAATGACATTAATTCTCTCGTTATTTCATTTATTCTTATATTAAGAATTATTTTTTACATTTCAGTTCGATTAACCATAAAAGCGTGTTTTTTAGTTTATTTTAAAAATATAATTTACTTAAAGCCCTTTAGAACTTTAGCTTTGAAAGCTTTAAAAATCCATAAGAAAGATTCACAAATGTACCAACCTGAGTAAAAGTTCGAAACCCATTTCTGTTTAAATATAAATGTTCTCAATTTTCCCTCACCCCCAATGTGCACATGGCTAGTCATGTTAATTAGGGCTGTAGCAGTGACACATGTATTCGCATAATATTCGAGGAACGTAGATTTATCAGTTTTTTGCATATGATACATCTAGAATTGCGCACAACAATAAGAATGAAAATGACAGCAGGATTAGATAAATAGGTTAAAACCATTTTACGATGGCTTTAGATTTTCATTGGTCAAATCAAACCAAATTGCTTTCAGCACAGCGGGTTGAGGAAGTACTGCTAGCCCTTTGAACAGAATGCAATATAAATCACGAAAGACTTAAGATATTATATGCTACTTGTATCAGAATTGTATCGGCTTGTTTTAAGATTTGTAAGAAACAGGCACAGGGGTGTGTTAAGTATGAATCCTGAGTCACACGAGACACATCAATTCGATTATCCATTTCCATCCAAACGCGTGTTAAGGTATCCGAATCAATTCATTGATATTGGTTGTGATATGCTGTTTCCGCTAGATCAACAGGAATGGAAGAGATAAATACCCTGCCCTTTACACACCTCCACTGGAAGAAATCACAAAGTGTTAAGGCTGCACAGTACTCTCTTTTTCAAAAGATTTTTTTGGAGACAGTAACATTAAAAATAATTAACGTTTTATAATCAGATTATATATTAGTTGATTCTGAAAGCAAAAAGTCAATTTGACCAGCCATTATTTTACAATTTCAAAAAATTAAGAGCCACATGTATACCCCAAGACACACTATGCCTTGTAAAAGACACAAGCAAGAAAAATTTATGCATGGTATTATTTGTCGATCAAAGGATAATAAACTGCAGAACGTGAACAAAATAGGACAGTTTTGTCGGAAAATATCATTCCTATAATGTTAGCGAAAAGTGTCTGATATATATCCTTTATTAAAGTCACGCACTTTTGAAACATTTTATGTCAGTTTGATTGTATTTTTTCTCAAATTATCAAAGAAAATTAAAAACTCCTTAAAAGTAGGTAAGTATTCTTTCTTAACTAAATTATTCATTGGAATTACGGTTCTTAACTTGCACAATAAAAATAATTATAAGAAAAAAGGATTGGGGTGACTCAGTCACCCCGCGCGACCACTAAATTTAATATCGAGTGCGCGCCTTCTTCAGGGTTAAATTCTATGTGTCTTATGAAAGCCCCAAACCCTTCGCTTCTCCTTACTACAGAATATAGCGAATTTAATATGGAACTCAATAACTCAATATAAGATTCCTATTGAAATGGCTTTACTGCCCAATTCGATAGGGGGTGATGACACTCCATAGCGAGCAATAGACAGGCGCTACTGTCTTGTGACACCTCAGTTAAATACCTTGATTCCAGGTGAATGCGATTGGTTCGATATAAGCAGTACTTAGCGGAAGTGTTTACCTATTGGTCCAGCTGTGTAATGAACGGATGGACATCGCCGACGTACAAGGGTTTCGATCATCGTGATTTCATGTAAATCACCTCCCGCTGTAAATCAGAGAGATCCATTTCCCTTTATCCTCCCGCCAATTATTACACATAGCTTGTCTCTCGGGAGCAGCAGAATGGGTGAAAGACATACTGAGTTATGTAGCACTCAGGTGTGAGATAGATTGCGCACAATACAATTGCTGGGGACGTTGTGCTTATGGTTAGTCCTATGCATGCACCTGATTTGCGTTGTGCTCGTATAATGGACTTAGTCGGTTATTTTCCTCCATTTGTTGTTACTTTCATACAAAGATGCATATTGCTAGTATTCTTTTTTATTTCCTCTACTATTTTAGTTCACACTCTTCCTATATAAATTTATTTAAAAAATGTATATTTTGTTCAAACTTTCAATCGTTCATAAAATACTTTTTATTCATCCAGTAGGATTCAAATACATTTTTCAAATTGTAGAGGACACTGGAAGTTCATTCATTTTTTTCTAATTCATTATATATAATTCTATTTAATTAAAGACTTAATAGTAACAAACAAAAACAATAGTGCAACACCCTATGTAAAAAGGAAAATCACTCGATGTGTCTCTGTAGTGTAATGGATAGCGCATTAGACTTCTAATCTCATCTTCCTTCTCCTCTAATTCTTATTCATCCAGTAGGATTCAAATACATTTTTTCAAATTTGTAGAGGAGGACACTGGAAGTTGATACAGTTTTTTTCTAATTCATTAATTCTATTTAATAAATGAATTAATAGTAACAAACAAAAACTATAGTGCAACACCCTATGTAAAAAGGAAAATCACTCGATGTGTCTCTGTATTGTAATGGATAGCGCGTTAGACTTCTAATCTCATCTTCCTTCTCCTCTAATTCTTATTCATCCAGTAGGATTCAAATACATTTTTTCAAACTTGTAGTGGAGGACACTGGAAGTTCATGCAGTTTTTTTTCTAATTCATTAATTCTATTTAATTAATGAATAGTTACAAACAAAAACAATAGTCCAACACCCTATGTAAAAAAGAAAATCGTTCGTTGTGTTCCAGTAGTGCAATGGATAGACTTCTAATCCAAAGGTCGTGGGTTCTAATCTTACCTGGGATGGCCTAATTTCTGAGAAGGTTATTTATGAATGAATAAACAGTAACAAAGATAATAGTCCAACACCCTATATAGAAAGGGAAATGGAAATTTACAAGGAAAAGCGCTTTCTATTTTGCTATATAATAGAGTGATTCTGTCATATGTATATACATATTTATGTTATATAATTGTAGTTATTTAAGAATAAGTAAACTGAAAAAAAATTTCTTTGTGGACCTAAGTAGAAACTGACTGAAAAAAATTTTTATATTACTTAGTAATTTTTATCACGCGAAAATAATTTTTTATTTATTATTAATTAACTCGTGGAATCATTTTAAGGCGTCCCGACACTTTCGGAATACTTATTTTTTTTAAAAAAAAATAGCATAATAAAATATTATAAGTGCTTTTTTAGGAATCAATACTAATATTTAACTTGCACATTATTTTTTTTAAAAATTATTTAAATTTTCTAAAACTCACAACTATAAGGAAAATTTAGCACTATTTTTTAAAACTTCAAAGCAATTAGGGAAAAAAGTAATAAACTTATATTGGTAATAGTATTATTAAAACAAATTAGATGCAGTTTAGAAAATGTTCTAAAGTTTTAATCTTCTTTTAAAATATAAACATTTTACAACTGATCAAGTAAATATTATAAGAAGTATGACATTCTTTATGAGACCATTATTTAAATAACATGCCTTATCTCAAAAAGTATTGCTACGATAAGACATATTTTAGTACATTCTTTAGAAAATAACAAATATCGAGTACAAGAAGTTTCAAAGAAAAACACATTCATAATATTTCGAGTCATCAGACTCTTAATGATAGGTTTAAATAAATTTAAATGCCCACTTCTGCTACAGATTAAAGACCGACTTCCGGTTTTCTACATTTATAAAATTAATTATAATTTGGCTCTAGTTGAAGTATTAATGAAACAAAGCGAAAAGATGGCTCTATTCAATAAAATAAAAAACAAAAATATGTGTTTTGACCGAATTTGGTCATTTCAACGTGTTCGCATACCTTAAGGTGATGTTGAAAATCATGATTTTTGGATATTTATTGTCAATTTAAGTAGAGTATACATATCAAATTGTTTTAAGAAAAGTGATACAATAAGAAATTATTTGAGTGCAGTTTGTTTGGCAGAAAGTGTAGTAAGAATGACATATTTTCAAAACATTCTCTTTTTTATGAAAAATGTCTCTATAACTAAAGTACTTTGCCTACATATAGATATGACTCCTACGCCGGAGTTGAAATAAAAGTTTTGAAATTTAGAATTTGTGACGGATCTATACGCGTTTCTTCAATTAATCCTCTTGGGAAATCTTTGGCCTATCAATTCGTATTATTGACAACCAACCCTTCAGAAGAAGAGAACAGTGATATTTAAAATAACTTACAATATATAGTCGACGTTTTCTAGCTTGAATATATATTAGGAGAGGAGATATACCTAATTCAGGTGAGATTGCTATGAAGGTATCATATTTGAATTATTGTGATTAAGAACTCCTTAGAAGGAAGTTTAAAGTGACGATTGTTCACTGAGATTTAATTGATATTACTTTAAACCAGATAATAGGTTAAATTCTTTATTAAGGCAAGGATCAAGTTTGATAGTCGCCAAATTTGTTCGTGTTTTACCGTCGTTGTTCCACTTTCACGGTTAGCATTGAGACATTTTCTTACTATTTTTAGTTGAAATGGTGCCTTTTCATTGTGATATAAATAAATAGATTAGTTGGATCATGTCGAGTGTTTCTCCCCTACCTCCCACAGGTGCCCGCAGAGACAGATGAGAGCCTCTCACAAATTGTATCAGAGAAAATTTAACAAAAGTCATCTGTAATTATTTCATTTTATCGTAACTCTGAAAATTGTGCAATTTTTTCAAAAATTTTAGTTCAATACTGGTATATACAATATACAATTATAGAAGCATTTTTCCTAAAAAAGCGATTGTTTTGAAAACATGTCACTATTTCTTCATTTATCGAAAAACAACAACAAAAAAGGCGTTTAAATATATTTTTTTCTTGAAATAATATTTCCAAAACAATTTTATATGTATGTTATAATTCAACTGGCATTAAATATCAAACAATTATTCGTTTAAACATATTTTAGAAATCACAGATCCTGAACTGGTCAACCTCATCAAAATCAAATGCCTTAGTTTAAAATTAAAAAAAGAAAGAATAGAAAAAAAAAACCCTTTCCTAATACACACAAACAAAAAAATCATTTACAATTTAAAACAGTAAAATTTGTTTCATTTAGATTCAAGTATTTTATTCATCAGGTATTTTATATGTAACAATTTTTTAAAGAATATTTATATAAACAATAAAAAAATTGAATAGTATTTAAGCGATCGATTACTTTTTTATCAACACACTGAAAAACAACACTAGGGTTAAAGACAGATCCCATAATTTTAACAAAGTACGTAAGTTAGTGCTTCTCAAACCTTCAATATTTGAGACCTAATTTTCAGTCATATATAATTTTCATTGCACCCCACCCCCCTCATACAATAACAATGTATTGAATGCAATATCTAATTCGGTATAGTGGTTAGCGACGCTGAATGCTGTGCCGTAGGAACTGGATTCGACCATTGCGGCATGGGGGTGGGAGTACACTTTAAACAGCCGTCGAGCTGCAAGTCCTCTCGTAGGTTGGTCGAAGGGGAGGAGAGGTGAGAGCCCCCTGGCCATCACCAGGGGTTTCTTCCTTAAAATTGGGGTGAAACCGAGCAAAATCGTACTGTCGCCTGCAAGGTGCTCAAAGCTAAGGTTAACGATAGGCGTAAAAATTCTAGCCCTTAGCCACGATGAATTTCGCACGCCTTGATCTGACTTTGTCAGGCAGGTTGCATTAGTCGCAACAACAAATAGTTCGCATGAATTTGTCGGGTTACCTTGTTAAGATATCAACGCGACAAATGGAAAAACATCAGCTGAGCCTATGCGAGAGTACAGACATCGTAGAAGAAATGTTGTTGAGTCCGAACTAGTTCAGGATCCACAACATCGGGCACCATATGTTAGAGACAATGAAGACGCTACTCTGTCAAATTAAAGCGATTTTATCGTGATTGACTTGCTCATGAAAAATTCAAAATTAACCGCAAGCCTCTGATAATTTAATAATATAATTCAATACATATACGTCAAAGAAGTTAACTTCTAAAGAGTGTTCACACTAATACACGCACACATTTTTTTTACAAATACTATTTATATTTAAAGTTTTAATAAGCTTACACTTTCTCATTACAAGTAATCCATCAGCGCACTAGAGATGGAACCACGCACCTCCTAATCAAATGTGTAATTGTAATATTTATCAATGTTCCAATAATACCTTTATGATATCAAATCCGAGAATCCAATTTCTTAAGACTCATCAATGCTCAAGATTTGCATTCGAACCTAAATATTCAATTCGAATTAAGTATCCCATCTTGAATGATACTACATGTTTCTATTCACCACATTCCTATTCGATCTCTCATCCCATAAAGCATTAAAGCACCCCTTCAAAATGTTTCAAACCGTCTCAAGTACTCAAAAGTAATCAGCTTACACTAATCCATGTCTCCAACTCGCTTATGGGAGGTCGCATGTGTGGGTGAAACGTGCCTGCATGCAAAATCGGACGTTAAACTTTAACCCAATTGGATACGTCTTGCTTTCATTAATCCAAATCAAAATATGAATGTTCATCGCCTTTGCAATTCTAAACACATAAATGTGCCCAAACGCGTCTTGTACTTAATCGACATCCATTTTATATTTATATGTATATATTTTGTTCAAATTTTCAATCGTTAGTAAAATACTTTAATTTCATCCATTCAAGTTAAAATACATTTTTTAAAACTTGTAATGAATGACACTTGATGTTAATACAGTTTTTTTCAAATATTAATTCATTTATTAAATTAAAAAATGAATAAATAGTAACAAACAAAAATAATTGTCCAACAGCGTATATAGAAAGGAAAATCATTCGTTGTGTTCCCGTAGCGCAATGGATAGAGCGTTGGACTTCTAATCCCCAGGTCGTGGGTTCGAATCCCACCCGGGATGGCCTAATTTCTGAGAATGTGATTTCTTTCTTACTTTATTCTATTTTATTAGAATAATTAAATTTAATTAATGAATAAATAGTAAAATTGTCCAACATTCTATATAGAAAGGAAAATGGAAAATTGCTTTCTATTTTGACACTTAATAGTTTAATTCTGGCATATGTATATACATATTCATATTAATTGTAACTATGAATAAAAAGTAACTAAAGTAAAATTTTTCTTTGTTGACCCAATTAGGAAATGACTTAATTTTTTTTTTAATTACATGTTAGGTTATTGTTATCTAAGTCCTATCAATGTAACTGTAACCTCTTATTAATGTAATTTTGAAATGTAACGAGAAATATTCTTATAAATTACCACCTTATATATATATATAGTATAAAAATAATAATAAGAGACACACAATTCTCGTTCCTACAAAGCTCAGAATGATTGAAATTGGATTTTCAGAAACATCAAGAAAATAAAAGGTGTCAGATAATCGCACAAAAATTGGATTAAAACAGAAAGTACAAGAAACAGAGGTGTAGAGCTATAAAAATTTAAAATACCGAAAGAGTCTTTGGACTAAAATTGAGACCTATTATAATTTCTAAATTTGTCGACGAAATAGCCCAGTGAATCATGATTAAGCAAAACTTTATGGATCCCCCGTGCCGCAGAAATTTTCGACTTTATTTAAAAAAAACGGTACCATGTTGAAAAATTAGGCCTATATCTATCTACATGGGAATGGAACACAAGACAGTAAAATAAAACTAGTTAATGAATAGTGAAAATAGAAACTTTCTCGTACAGAGAGAAATATTAGAAAACGGTTTGAAGGAAAACCAGGATAAAACCTTACACGTAAATATGCTAACCATTAATATATTTAAAGACAAGCATCTTAGTCAGAAATCACGCGCAAAATGACGTCTTAAATTTGAAGCACAGAGGCAAAAAACCGTAACTCCGTCTAGATATTTTTTTTTCGTAATTATACTAAACGTACGTTATCTTTATAATAATAAAACGCTTAATTAAAATAAATTAAAAAAAGGTATATATATATAGTCGAACCTCTATATAACGAACCTCCATATTGCGAGTTTTTCTATATAGCGAACTTTTTCCCGGAACCTTGAACATTTCACAACTTTCTTCGTAAAATAACCTCTCTATAGCGAAGTGCATTTCTATATAAAGAACTTTTTCTTTTGTGATACAATTTTGGTTCTCCTATTTTAAAAGTATTTCTGAAAAAAATTCATGTTTTTCTTTTTAACACATTTTATGGCGGCCATAAATCTTAAACTGGTTTTATTAGATCCTAACTCGCCGAGAGCAATAGTTCTGGACGTTTCATCCAAGAAGTGCAACCTCTAACCCCCATTGCCTAGTGCACAAGAAACATCATCGATATCCTCTTTCACCCTCAGTGGAGTTGTCCCCGTGTTATAAAGAAATGTCTATTTAATATTACTAGTTCACTTTAAATTATAAAATGTCCTTATAAAATTCATTGACTTTAGTATAAAATTAATTTCTTAATATTGAAAATACTGTGAATTCTTCGACATTATTTTTTCTTGTTTTCCTTGCAGTTATTCTTTCTTTCTTTTTTAATAGGTAAGATATGTAAAATAAAAATATATTAGTTTAATAATTAATTTAATTAATTAATTTTTAAAAAAATGTGAATAATTACTTTTTTTAATATACAGTGTGTTTGTGATTTTAAAATGTGCTTATGTGGTTTATAAAGTACATTAAAAGATGAATCTCTGTAAAACGAATTTTCGAAACAAACTTTTTCCCGGGATTTAACGACTTCGTTATATAGAGGTCCGACTGTATATATAAATGGAACTTGGATTTCTAAGGCTTGATTATATTTTTCATTCACACCCTTTGGCTTCTCTCCCCGGAGAGGTGATTTTCACACAACCCGTTTCAAGTGAATCTCAGCTTAATAAAAGAAACATTCTTGTCAAATTTTCCATCTGTAGTTTAATACTTCAAAAATGTGATTTTTTTAATCTCTACCACATGTGATCTCCTGAATTCCACCTTGGGAGGCATTTCTTTTCCATGAAACCCGTTCTTAGCGAATATCTACTTAATAAAAGAAACGTGTTTACCAAATTTCAAGTTCAAAAAGGGAAATTTTTCTATAACGAATCCTTAACTTTATCTTTGGGTGTCTATTATGTAAAATCCGCTTTTATTATGTCTCTACTCTTAAAAAAAGGAACATGGCTTCCAAATTTTAAGTCTAAGAATATATTAGTTCCAGAGATCTCGTGATAAGTGAGTGAATCGCTTTTCTTCTATGCATATATATACAGTGAGAAAACCTTTGCGGAGAATGTTCCCTAGTGGTCATGGTCATGAACTCAAGCAGGTGTTGCTTCTGTGTGATCGTGGGTCCAATTGGACAAAGAGGTCGAATGAGTGAATGAATATTAACGTCTAACTATTCAGTTACAAGAGGGTTTTAGCGACGAGCTTCGTCATTTTGAATCATTATCAAGTGACAAGGAAGGACTGTACCTCTGAGCTGGTACCTTCCTCTCCTAACTTCCACATCACATCAGTGGAGGACTTTTGAGCCTCGGCAGATTTGGCGTGCATCGTCCCCCTCTACCTGGTGGGTCTTCACCGGTACTAAGCTCAAGCTCATGACATGCCCGCCACAAGTTTGTCCCGTTGACTGACCATTAGGCTACCACTGTTGAGTCTCAAACTTCTCACATTAGTGTGATGTGGAAGTTTAGAGAGTAGTAAACCAGTTCAGATGGCGTATTTGTCACTTGACCACGTGTTTAATTTCGAAGTCCATCACTCATAACCCTAGTGTGACTTCAAAAAGTCCAAAGTGGAAATAAGATCTCGCGCCGCCTGGGTGGCGTGATTAGTTTGGCCTTCTACACCCAAGGTTGTGGGTTCGATCCCTGGCCAAGTTTTTAGATTTCCACGATGCAGAAAATCAACAGCAGCCATGTCGTATGTCGATTATAGCCATGTCGATTATACGGTATGTTAAAAATCCCTTGAGTGCCTATTTGGCTTGGGTGATCTTGGCAAAATTAAAATACTAAGTACGGTTTCGCACCGCCAGAGCTCAGGTGCCTCACTCTGGGGAGGAAACCAAACCTCTGGATGTCAAAATTACTTGCGCTAATTGGTATCGTTTATACGATGCCGCACTGAAAAGTGATACCAGCAACTGGGAAATGTAATAGGTCTGCAAAGGTTAAATACCAATGCGCAGCTCCATTAGAGAAGAAGATGAATAAGATCTCTGTGTACTATTGGGGAAAATAAGCCTGAACTTTTTTAATTTTAAATTTTGCAAAACCATGTGCAGACGTATGTAAATTCCTTTTTGATTTTAGTATGTATAATAAATGCGCACAAAACATTCTAAATCAGATACATTTTTCATAAAACCTCTTCTCCTTCAAAAAAAAATCACTATTCATGTGATTTTGATTATATCGTTGTCTTTCTAACATAGAACTATCGAATGGAATACTTTCGAATATATAAGGACATTCATACAGAATAAAATTTAAATCTGATCAATCAAATCGATTCGAAAAAGATTAAATTCTCTTGCAAAGAATAACTTGATGTGAAAAAGAATGTTTATAGATAACAAACACAATATGATGCGTTATTGTGCTCCGTTAATAGAAATAAAAAGCGGGCCTGGAGAACACAGCACATATTCGAAATAAGAACAACAAATAAACATAAGTTTACTCAAAGAATTCTGATATTGAATATAGGATTTATTCCTATAGAAATACGCTCGGAATTTTCAGAAATAACTGCAACATTTTGAAGTATCATATGATAAATACAACTGCCGATTGCCTTGGGATAGGATTAAGTTACAAAAGATAAACATCATTCATTCGATTTGAATAATCAAGTTACCAATTGTGTTTTCCATATCCATGAAATACTTTTTCAAATAAAGCTTCTTGGAGGGAATAAAGGACTAGAGAGGTTTCTGATGACATAAATAAAAAAAACGGCTACAGTGCACTGTATTTTTGAAAAATGTATATCGCAGTTCATTTACAAAACATGTTAAGGTATCCGACTACGTTCGGAATCGTGATTTTAAAAAGGCGCATAAATGGATACTTTTCATGATATTTAGTATCACTTAGATTAGAATACATATATAAAATTGTTTTAAGGACACACACATTTTGACAAAAAAAAATTATTTAAATACAATATTTTGGCAGAAAATTAACTTGGAATAATCTTTTTTTCAAAATGTTCTCCTTTTGTGAAAAATACTTCTATTATAATAATATTTTGCCTGTATATAGCTCAGACATCTGTACAGAGGTTCAAGTGATCTGAACAACGGTTGAACATTTTTGAAAAAAAATGGATATGACAACTGATATGGCTCATTGCACCATCTTTTTTAAAGTAATAACAAAAGTTTATATCAATAGAAGTATAATTTTATTTTTAAAAAATATCGTTTTCAATACTTTGCAATCTGCTTTAATCATAATCCAGATGATTAAAGTAAAAACAAGTAAACTCGCATTTATTGTTTATATGAAGCGGCTTTCCCTCGTTAGAGTATGACGGATGTTTTCGAATGTTTGGTAGGCAATCAAGCGTCATCTTTTTGGCGATGAGCCAATTAGATCGCGATAAAATGCTGCTAGCGATGCCTCGTATTCGAGCAAAGAAGTCGTTTATTTGTGATCTCTATAGTTGCTATGATATATTGGAATATTTTATATACAGGTTATTTCATAAAAATAAATGGCCCATATAATTCAAATGCCAGTTGATAACGTTGTCAAAAAAAGATACTCTCAGTCTTCAAAGTTGTTACTGGAGGCCTGTATACACGTGACTAAGTGGAACTGTAGACTTTGGATTATAATGGAGAACACTTGAGAACAAAAGTCAATAAGAAATGATTACAGAGGAATCTTCAGATGAAGGCAGTGGACCTACGACGGTCTGTCTTAAAAGATGTGATGATAGGATATTTCAGTAAAAGCGTAAAATGTGATTTTTGTAAACAAAATATGACAATTAAAACAAATATGACAAAATATGAACCCGTACATAAGCCTAATTGAAAAAAAAAAATTAAAATCACTGCAATTTTTACATTTTACGACACATGAGGGTGAAATTGTCGCCAAATAGTGGAATATTTTAAAATCTAATTACTCCAAATGTCAACGATGAGTTTTACATGTAGTAGCGCTCTATGAAGCCTATACGTTTTCCGCTATAATATTACCTTGTGCACTGTCTGTGCCCCTCAGATTTCTTGCATCATTTTCTTTTTGTTTAGAAAAATGAGTGGGGTGAGATATTTCTATACGATATGTGATCATCGACCTATGTTTCCTTACCGTGAAGAAACACTCGTTGCATGATGATCATGTATATTCAGACATCCAACTGAATGGATGTGAATTTTAGGAACATTTCGAAAACTCGAATTCAGGAACTAACTATGTTCTTTGAGGGGAGGGGGTAAATATAAAAGTATTTAAAACACTTAAAAAGTTAAACGATGAAAATCTAAAGTATAAAAAAAAAGAACCGTTTATCCTTAGCAAACTTTTTTGCGTGCGTAGAAGATTCCTAGATAAGTGGGACTCCATACTTTCAATTTTAAAAAATTCCGGAAATTTGTGCTAATAAAATGTATACGCGTTTTCGTGCTAATAATGCAGCGTGTCTCTAACTGTGGGAGGCGTGATAACTCATGAGGGGGTGCAAGCATATTAAAAAAGTCGAAAACAAAAGATTAATTTACTAAAAGTTAACAAACAAAATACATTCTGACATAGTAAAAAAACACATTTACACTGATATTATATACCTAAAAATGTATCAGTACTGCAAAATGTATTTTATAATTAATTTAAGAATACTCAGTTAAGAACAAGTTTAATAACTACTAGTGACCCCACACACATGGGCTTGTCACATATAAAATTATATACAAAAATTAACACTTATCTTGATAATTTGTAAGGTTTATAAGGAATCCCTTAACTGCCGATTAAAAATTACGCGATTCACTCCCCCCAATGCTATGGTTTAACACGTAGGTGAGCGTATGTGGTGTATGGGGAGGAAGAAAAGGAAAAAAAAATAATCAAATTCTCTGAAATAAGTAAATCCTTCGTAAACATTGTCTAGATCATTTTATTGCATTCCAAAGCATTCAGAATAATTTTATAAATGTTCTCTTGTTCCATTGATTTCTATTAAATACATACATATGTATCAATAAAGACAAAATGTACTTTAATAAACTATCAATCACATAAAGAATCTGATATTGTTAATTTCAAGAAAATACAACGAATTAAATGGGCAGTTCACGTTGTCAGAATGAACGAAGACCGCACCACTACAAAAAGTCTTCAATTCTAAACCCACTGGCGCACGAAGAAAGGGCAGGCCAAATCTTAGATGGTTTGATAACCTATAAAAGGATCTCCTAGTTTTCAGAACTAGGAATTGGAAAAGACTAGCCGGAAGAAGGCTGGCTTAGAAAAGCCTTCTTGAGAAGCCAAATTTGTTTTTTTTCTCCCTATCTTTTAGCACGAAAAATTATTTCAGTCCCTACAGTTTCGTGTAAGGCTGTTTTCGGCTAATGTTAAAGTATAGGACCCGAATTCGGAATATTTTTCGGGAAAAAAAAAATATAAACTTTAAAATTTAATTCGGTTTCACTATTTGTAGAGAATCACTTATTTTATTTTACTACTCTTTTTTTATCCGAGTTGATGTTTTTTTTCTATTATAAAATGTGTTTCGCATTTTTCCCCTATACCGTAATGAAAAATGAGTTACCCCTTTACATGTTAAAAAAAAAAAACAAATTATTTAAAAATTTTTTTAAATTTTAAAAACACTATATTTATAAAAAAATGCATGAGTTACAATTCACAAATTTTTATAAAAACTGAAGTATTTTTTCCGTCCGAAAATATGCTCCGCGTTAAATTCACGCTCTTGTGTATGCGGCGAAAACAGCCTTAAGCGATTTTTAGTGTACTTAAAATAATTCCTTGCATTTTATAAAATTTTCTAATTTTCTTTGAAACAGCTATTTCTGAATCTCTCCTATTAGAAAATAAAGATTAAACGACATTCTTAACTGAATCCATCTTTATTAGAATCAATGGTGTTTTCGAAACACATAAGATAACTTAAGAATGTGAAGTTTAAGAGAAGTTTTATTTTTTATTACCTTGTCTTAAAAGATCAAAAAGGGAAAGGAAAGTAAAAAAACTGAAATTTTAATCTTGTCACCTAGAGTAAGCATTTTATTTGAACTACTTAAAACATTTTTTTTAAAAAAAAGAAAAGAAAAAAGAAAAAATAGCTATATCCCTAGAAAGTAAAGCAATTGCTGTTCTATATCTCTATCTAAACTCAGCTGGGACCAGAAAAAGACATTTTTCTTCAAAAAATAGTTTCTTTTTCTCCAAAAGAAGAACAAAATACTTTTGTGTTATCCTCCCTGGTATTAAATACATTGCTTCTTTTATTCTTTTTTTTTACAATGTCTTTTTAGAACAAATCAAGGGGAAAAATACTTTTTTTTTTTTGAAACTTCAAAATGAAATGCATTACAGAATAGTTTAGAAAAAAAATTTTTTTTGACAACCCAGATTCTGAGATAAATATAAATAAATTGTCATTTCTTGATAAAAATATTTTTCATCTTATTTTTAAGAAGGTTTTAGATGAATAAAAATTTCTCTTCAGCCCCATATAACAATTTCCTAT
The DNA here is from genome assembly GCA_019973955.1 of Trichonephila inaurata madagascariensis. Classification (NCBI taxonomy): domain Eukaryota; kingdom Metazoa; phylum Arthropoda; class Arachnida; order Araneae; family Nephilidae; genus Trichonephila; species Trichonephila inaurata. Next base: position 142,747 of record BMAV01010725.1, on the reverse strand, counting down.
AAAATAAAATTCCTAATTTGGAGATTCACGAGTCGAAAAAAATCTTTATACATAAAATAATTTATCAGTTGATACGTCCCACATTCACATAATTTTTTTTTTTTAAAACAATGTAACCATTTATCTTCGTTATTATTTTGTTCTGAAGCAGTTTAAAATGTTTATTTATGTTAAGAAACAAGTAATATAAAAAAAAATTAAGTCAATTCCTACTTAGGTTAACAGAGAAAAATTTTATTTTAGTTAATTTTTATCAAATAATGGGCTCAATTCATGAAGTCACATGATAAAGACAAGCATGTGTTCTCCACGGAATTCAAAACAAACATTAAACTAATTGTACATGTTTTATTTGTAAAACTCAGATAAAATTTCAAATTTCAGATTTCGGTAAAGATGTTTAAATGTTAGGAAAAAAAATTTCTTCAAAAAGATTTTTTTTAAAAAAAAAATCGTATTTTATGCTTATACTTTTAAATAAATGCATTTTGTATACATATACCCTTTTTGAAATTTTTTAAAAGAGAAAAAGGACAACCCCGGGGCGCAACTGATTAGCGGGAAAACACAAGAAAATTTTTTATCGGGTAAGGGTACGGGTTTTTTTGTTTGGAGCCCCAGTTGGTTTAAGAATATTGTATAATTTGAAAATGGGGGTTGGTCCCCGCGGGGAAACACCCCCCAACTATTTTAAAGGTGTCCTTTTTATGTTAGTACCTTTTTTTAATGTTTTATTTACTTTTTTTTTAAGAAAAAATTTTTTTTTAAACGATGTTTTCTATGTAATGACCCTAAATCTTTTTTTCGGCTTCTTTTTCCCTTTTGCATACATTTTTGCGAATCAAATTTTTTTGAAATATTTCCTCCTGTGCGGCCCCTTGAATCGTATTGGTAGATTTGTTTGGCAACCCACAGATAAAAGGTTATCGCTCCCTGCTTTAAACTTTGATATCATAATTAAGTAAAGAATTTGAGCTTCGGCAAATTTAACGTGCATCCACCTCTCCGAAAGGTTCTCAACCTTGCCAGGAGTTAAAAGGGTTGATAAAAGTTTTAATGCGAATGGTATTTCAATTTTACCACACTTTAGATTTTTCTGGAATATGTTAGGTTTCCATGTTCCATGATGCATCAGATCTTAATTACCTTTTTTTTCTTTTCAAGCCCTGTTTTAAATTTTACTAATTACCTATAAAATTAAACTTTTTGATATAATAATTCTTATTATAAGAATAAAATGATTAACGGGGAAATAAATATCTTGAGGAAAACATGGGTGCTCATCCAATTATGTTTTATAATTTCTTTAGTTCTTTTCCCGAAATGTTGAGGTGAAAAATTTACACATCCCCCCCTTTTACCACAATGCTTTAAATTTTTTTTGTTAATCATTTTTTCTTATATTAAATTCTTCTTTTAGTTGTTCATTTTTAACTTATTTTAAGTTTTCTTAAAAAAATAATTTAATTTTCATTTTTAAATTCCATTTACAATAAAAGCGTTTTTTTTTTAGATTAACTATCATTTATTTATTGATGAATTAAACTTAAATTCGTCATTCTTTTAGAATATGGAATATTTTTTATTCTACTAGTGCTTGGATATGACCTGGTTTGCAAAACGTAGGATCAGTCAACTGAATCTGAATGAGCTAAATTTAAAATTTTTGAAAAAGGTGGAAAGTCAATGATATTTTTCAATAAAAAGAGCTCACAATATTCTCTCTGAAACTTGTATTAGCATTAAACATAAAAGTACACGTTTTTCAATCGAAGAGTTTGTGATAAATTATTTTTAATCCAGTGACCTCTGAATCAATTCTCAGCTATTTTGGTAAAATGAATATTTTTCCCTGCTGGGGTTTTTCCATTTTCAGATAAATTGGGCAATTGTTCATATTATGGTAGCAATTGATGAAGCATATTTCCCTTTTTCACATAGAAAACACTTGTTTTGGATTCGTACTAGCCACGAGCGTTTTCGCTTTAGAGTTGTAATTTTTAGTCGCAAAATCTGGAAATGGGATACGATATTAGTCCCCAAAAGTGGTAATAAGAAATCGTTAATCCTCATGATCATTATCAGGACAATGGAAAAAAATTATGAAATTATTGTATTGTCATCGGTTTTTGACAAGTGTGCAAAATTTCGAATTATTCTGACCTTTTAAAGTAGGTAAAAATCGATACCAAAGATTCCGTTACATACAAGCGAAGCTAATAAAAGCGTGTTAAAAATAGACGTTATGTTTGGTATCATGCGACTTGATTCAATGCGATATTAAATCCGGGAGTTTGTAAAAAAATTCTGATATGTGCCCCAGGAAATTTCTTAAAATTTATGCCCCAAAAATAATATGCAACCGTTAGTAATTGCAGTATATCGTCATGGGGAAAATCCCAAGATTTATGTCGCATTGGGTTTTTATTTCATAACTCCACGTATTTTCAGCCGATTTTTAAAACATTCCCAAGCTGATCTCTTTTTAAAAATAACACATTGTTTTCAAATTGTTTAATGAATGCTTAAAATAGTGTAAATATATATCTGGAAGTGTAATACTTTAATATTACTTTCTGTTGTATTTATTTTATGTTAAAACAATGCCACACCACCTCTCCCTTCGAAATAATAGTTTTATAAAGAAATAAAAAATAGTATTACAGACAAAAAAAATTTGAAGCACCTTCAAAAAAACAAAAAAATTTTTAAAAAAAACATGTTAATTTTTTTTCGATGCCCCAAAAAGTTTTATTTTAATTAAATTCTTTTTAAAATTTTCCAGTTTTTCCTGAAAGAAAAAAAATTCTTAAAACTTCATTTTTTGTAAAAAACCATATAAAAATTTTTTTAAAAATTGGGGATTTTAAAATTAAAAATTTTTAAAAATTTTTTTTTAAAAAAACCCCTCTTTTTTTTTTTGTTTTTAACAGCGACACTTATTCTGTGATAGAAGAGTTACTCGTCAGCGCTCAGTTTCTCTGATACATAGTAGCGCACTCTCAGATGGGGGGGGGCACAGTTGACTGAACGGTTAATGCTGATGTATCAGTGATAATATTGGCATTGATCTAAATGTAATACTGTCCTTAATACATAAAAAAGGGGAATTTTTTTTAATCCGATGGGGAATAAAAAAAAGGGAAAAATATTTTTCATTTAAGTGATGGTCTATATCAAGGGGGTTAGTCAACCATTTTTTTTTTCCCCGGGGGCCCCACACATATGTAAAAATTTTTTCACTGGCCGGGAACGTGAGGATTTAAAGGGAGGAAAGGGGCGTTATAACATCAAATACATTTTAAAAGGGAAAAAATTTAACAAAAAATTTAAAACTCATAATTTCGCGCGTTTTATTTAAATTATATTAAACTTTATGAAACACAACTCCAAAAAGATAGGCTTTATGCATTTTGTACTCAGTTATGGGATAATTTCAATTTCCATTCATCAGTGATTCCAAGGGACCCCCGCTCCCCAAATATTTTGCTCCGCAAAGATTTTTTTTTTTAAGAAAGCCAATGTATCTCGTCTTGAAAGAGAACCTCAAGAAAGAGAGCCATTGAAAGATTTATACTTAATGGTATATTGACGAGTAACATTATATTGTTTTAAATAACACATTTTCACTACAAATTAAATAATTTGATGATCCCTGTTTGATTGTTTTCAACGAAATAGTCAAGATCCAAATCGTCTTGAAACAACATATATTCTTTACATAATTTTCATTTGGGAGATATGAGAGTCATTTAAAAATCAATTCCATCCATAAAACGGTCGCTACTACAACTGTTACAGTTTGTTACCACAAACTGTAACAGTTACAAAAAAAAAGTTATCTCTCGATTCGTACTACCACGACATCGATAGAAAACTGATATATGTGATTTCTTGATTGAAAGAAATTCTCACTAAATTTTAAATGCATTTTTCTGAAAAAATTGAATTTGTTAGTGCAACGAGCCGTGACCGGGCCACTCAGAAAGGCCCGGTGGGTCACATACGGGCCGCAGGTTGAGTATCGCTGGTCTATATGGTTAACATGATCTGAAAGCAATCATTCAAAAAGCAATCATAAAATTATCCTATATTTTTCGTTAAGAAAAATCAAAACTAAATTCAGGGGATAAGAGGGAGGATATATGGTAGTTTCCGCAAATAATGATGATAAGAAATGTTTAGAAATTCGAAAAAGTTCCCTTTAAAAACATTTTGATTCTTGAATTATGCTTCATTCGATCAAAAATACAAAAAAATTACCAAAATAATTTAATGTTACAAGAAAATAACTAAAAAAATTTCCATATTATTTTCTAATATAAAACAAGAACTCTTACAAGGAATCAGAAACAAATTGATTTCAAAATGGGAAGTATTCCATGCTCTTTCATTTATTTTTTAAAATTTCTTTTATCAGAAATAAAGAATTAAGAAATTAAGATTACGAAATGCACAAAAAATTTTCTTTTTCTTTATACTTAAACAATATAAACATAAATAAAAGAACCATTTGTATATAATATTCAAAAGATATTGATATGAAATATATATATATATATATATATATATATATATAACACAAAAGGATACATATTATTCAAAAATGGAAACTTTGCATTCGGATGCACTAGTGGTTTTAAAACCAACAAATATACTGTTTCTAAAACAGAACAAAAATTAATGTTGAAGCTTTTTTTCCAGTATATATTTAAAATTTACAACAGTTTTATCCAAAGTTTTTTTAAAAATATTTCATTAATTGAAGGAGCATGAGATATAATATAAAAAAAAAATCTGATACACAATAAAAATCTGATTTCTTTCTTCTCAAAATTCAAACATTTATTAGAATGTTTTGGTTTTGTAATTCAGAGTGGTTGCATAAGTAATGTTTAACCACTAACGGAAACTTATTTTAACAGATTCGGGAAATTTAAGAATGATATTTATAATAAATTTCTGCATTATTTAAAATTATTATGATGTAATACTTCTATACTTATAGCAGTAATTTTGTTTTGTTGTAAGAAGTCTACAAAAATGACCCTCTTTAAATCTCCAATTTTGAGAAATGGTTGTTCATATAAATTTAAGAGTCCAATGAGGCCAAAAATATATAATTAGACATTTTTGCAAAGCAGATAAATTGTTCACATTTTTTTTCGAGCTTCTCCTGGTAATTAAATGTAATTTATCAATTATTTTGGCTTTTCTCCAGCAAATTAGGAATACTTAATAATTGTGTCTTTATTTGAGCAAATATGAACGCATTGCATCGGCAATATTATTTATCTTTTATATTTCATTAAAAAAATACTGTATTTTTTTTTAATGTTTGGCAAGAAACAACGTTTAATAATATGTTATGATGTAACCGTCCTATTCAGAATTGATAATATATCAAGAAATTAATTTATCATAACTTCATAGGATGAATTTAGGAAAGAGTAATATGTTACATTTCTTGAAAACATAGCATCTAAAACAAGTTTCGATACTTTCCTTGTGTGATTGAATAAATAATTTTACCAAAACATTTAAATTTTTAACCATATATCAAAGTTTTTTTAAAATATGGAATAATAGTAAAGCGACAAAAAATAGTTTGTATTTATAATTTTCTTAAAATTTTGTTTTAAAATAGATTATGAAGGAATACATAGTGTATGATTTAATTCTCTTTAATATTTTCTCTCACATTAAAACCGACTTGTTTAAACTTGAGGTTAAGAAAATGTTTTTGAAAATAAATTTTAAATTGGTTTAATGTTTTGGTTGACCACATGGGCTTGTCAAGGTTATAATAATATAGAAAATGTAATATTTGTCTTGAAAATTTTTATGGTTTATAAGTACATACGGTCAAAGTACGTTATTATTGAATTCAATTCGTTGTTATTGTAAATTAAATGTAAAACGAATAGATTTCGCTGCAAGTCATCTGAGAGATACTTTTTTTAGCTTGTAGAATCAGTTATGTATTGTTTTTGTGTTGTGTACATGTATTCTGTATCATCTAAGGAAATAAACAAAAATGTGTAAAAGATGAACTAAATTATTTGAATAACATAAAAATGTAATGGTCAAAATTTAATTGTCTAACTCATAGTTTCTCCACGTGAGCGATAACGCCTTATGTGGGCGTTTGAGGCTTTAAGGAGGTCAGTAAAAGACCCAGAAAAAAGTTAGGGAGTTTTGAGATGGTATGGAGGGGCATGGACAGATTAACCAAATATAGTCTAAAAAGACTTGAAAAACACGCTGATTATGTACAAACAAAAGTAAACTTTAATATTGGTTACATTATGTTGATTGTATGTATTTAAAATTTTATATTCGTGGTAATTACTATTTCAGATTTTCAAGTAAAAAAATTTAGAGTTTTAGAAAAAAACTAAATTAAAAAAATATATTCTATTAGTAGTAAAATATTTTTTTAAAGTTTTATTCGTGTTTTCAGCATGAATTATGTACGCTCTTATTTCTCTGGAGTGGGAGGGGCGGTATCGAAATATTCACTGGGAAAGGGGACGCAAGTTCAAAAAAGGTTGGAAAAGTATGGTCTAAATCAGTGATCCGCAACCCTCGGTCCGCAGACCGGTACCGGTCCGTAGATCAAATGGTGCCGGGCCGCCTAAAGAACATTAAACTATTGCCATTTTATTTAAAGTGGTGCATTTCTCTCGGATTTGTGCAACTTTCCACGGAAATCACTTTTATTCATTTTTTTGTGTAACTATATTTTATTCTGAAGGCATATTTAAATGTAACTGAATTAAAATTGTTAAATCAAAACAATCTAAAATATAAGCAATTAACGTGTCCCACCCTCAGTGGGCCGCGGTAAAATTATCAAACGTTGACCGGTCTACAGCGATAAAAAAGGTTGCGGAGCACTGGTCTAAATGACCAATGGAATTAAAGAATCTAGAAATATAACAGTTGCTATAGTATGGAAGGGGCTACGATGAGAAAGTTGTGATTGAAAATAAGGTCACAAATATTGAAAGTTTCAGCAGCTCAGGTCTAGTATGAAATTTTATTATGAACTTCAGTTTGTTTCACTCCTTTTTTGCAATTAAGTCGAGTGAAATCTAATTCCACACAGAACCACACTCATTTTGGACACCCAGGAACTTTCCAGGAGGGCTGTACGAGCATGCAATCAACGGGCCTCCCCAGAAAATAAAAGAACAAAAACGATTCCCCGCATTTAGAGGAACGACATCACGGCCATTGTTAAAAGTTAACAAAAGATTCTGAAAATTCCGATTAACCCCCAACAACCGACGTCGTTTAGAACATTCCAACATAGGCATTTGCAAAGCAATTTTGGAGACGGTTTCTCGTATTATCTTTTCCCCGGCGGAAATCATTTTCAACGATCGAAAGTAATGACATAAAAGCCTCTAACTATGTCGTTAAAAATGGCAGGCAGGGGAAAAAAAAAAGGGCACGAGAGATAAGGACTAAGTTGCTAACTAATGCTCTGATATCTTTGCTATAAATGCAGCCTGCGCTCTGCTTTTACTTTACTTTTATTTTATACCCTTTCTTCGATAAATCGTTAAAACGAGACTTCTTTGCCATAGAATAAGTCGCCTTTTTTGTACTTAACTGCTTTTGTTCTGCACCTGTCGGCAATGATACCGAAAGTTCGAACTAAGCCTTACTTTCGGTACCCCCAAAAGTAAAAAAGAGAGGGAAGGGTTGGGAAGGGGGTTCTATGACTATATCTTGAGAAAATTGCACTAGAAATGGAACTCGGTGGTATCTGATGAGAGTCTTTCATTGTTGCATTGAATGATCTGATTTTTTTTTATTCAGTATTAATTACGCTAGAAATATTCATTGTTATGCTTCCCTTTGAAGTTTTTTTTAACTTTATTTTTAGAAAATGTGTACGAAAGCTTCAAATTTCTTAACTCAAATATTTTTGAGTTGTAATAATTTAATATTTGTTCAAATTTGATTAATACTTATTATCAATTTCTTGGAAGTGCTTCATATTTTTAGCAATATATATTTATGTGTAATAATTTCCTCTAACATCCTTTTTGTTAACTATTTGTACTAATATTTAAACAAACTTGAATTCTTTGGTTCAAAAATAACACCGTAATCTTAATCGTAATCGGCTAGACTGAAATCCCTGTCCCGCCCATTCTATCCGATCAGAACAACAATTACTTAATAGCCACTGCCGGTATAAAAGCAAAAATCTTGTGTAATCACTCTCTTTTGTCTGCTTGCCTTCATCATGTAAGAATTTAAATAACTGCAGCTCTCTTTGTCTTTGTGTTGTGTCCGTCAAGATGTCGCTTCTGTTATACGTATCTGTTTTCGTGATTTTAACAAATGGATGTGAACATGTACCGCAATTGTGTTTTAATCTATCGATGTGTGCTTCGTTATAAAGGATGAAAGGTTATTATAAAGTATTCACTAAACCAGATATGACAACAAACCAACATCGGCCAACGCTACTACAATACTTAACACATATATATATATATATATATATATATATATGTAGCAGGAAAATGATGAAATTAGGGATTTTTCATTAAATCCCTAAGGGAGATGATCAATTCACGCGAGATTTTTTCTTAAAATAACGTCTCCTTGAGGTAATTCCCCTGATAAAAGTGAGTGATTTGATCAAATCCCCGAACTGTTTTAGTGAAATGATGAAATGAACAAGTCAGCATTTGCAGAGCTCTGCTTTCCCTTTTACCCCTCTCCTCTTCCGTGCCAGGCAGCGCCGGGCTTCTGACGTGACTCACCAAAAGAAAATGACCTAAGTATAATTTTTTATTTTTATTTAGTTATATTATTTGCATTATTATCTTCAGATTGATACATCACTTTTGTACTTCAAAAATTAGAAACGGGATGAAACTTAAATTGAAAAATGTAAACAAATAAACCACGACCACGCCCTCTTTATAGATAAAAAAAGCTTTTTGATAATAAGGGAAATAATAAATGAAAAAAAGGTGTTACAAACAAAGCAGGATATTTCTGAAGTACTACATTAATATATGTATAATTTAAAAGAAAAATTGTATTAAATTCTACTACAAATATCCTTTAAAAAAAATACCAGCTTTATTATCTAATTATTTTGTAAATTAATTTCGAATAAATAATTTGTAATTTAATTGATTATTGATGTATTAATTTCCTTACTTTTAATAATGCACCATATTTGCTAAATAAACACTTTTAAACTCTTGACAATATTATTTCATCATTTCACTGAAACAGGTTAAGGATTCGATGAAATCGCTTTCTTTACTTAGGGGAATTACCTTACAGAGTTCTTATAAGAACATCTTGCGTGAATTGATCATCTCCCTTTGGGATTTGATGAAAATCCCTGATTTAATCATTTCCCTGCGATATATATATATAACTTACATTGATATCTACTCATAATTCGGATCTCTATTTGTAATACCTACTTCATAAATCTTAATATTCTATTGCCAAACGCGAGTCAATTTATCTTTTTTCTAAAACATTAAAAACGTCTTGGTTGATTACTGTTCTTTAGACTTTGACCTTCAGATAGATTTTTGGTGCTTCAAAGAAATAATAAGATTATTAATGGTTTTCATACGCCTTACGAGAACGGATTAATATTTCCTAAGCAATGATGCCATTTCTATAAATAACTAGTTAGTCACGTAACTGTATTTTTATAATGTGTTTTCCCATGTATATGTAAGAGCTTAATATTTGAATAATTCCCTCTCTTGTGCTTTTGGCACTGGTACGATGAGCATGCCCAAATAAATTATGTGATCACGAACAAGCCTCTATTATATATATATATATATATATATATATATATATATATATATATATATATATATATATTGTATAAATTAAATTTTATTCGGATTTTGTGGGTAAACAATTTTATGTTGTAATCAAATGTATAGTTTTTAACGAGATATAGTATATCTTTTGTGATTGTTAATAGTACATCTAAAAATCAAAACTAAACATACAAAAAAATGTTAAGTTGTCATTATAAAACTAAACTAGAGAAATAATATAGAACACTTTGATACTTTTAAAATAAAAAATCTTTTTATGAATTAAATTTATGTTTTAATGCAAAAATATATGAAATCATTTAATACATTAACTTAAAAATGTTTTAATTTGTCAGATCACATTTCTAGCTGTACAATAAGAAGCATTTGACTTTTTTTCGTATATATGTGTGCAGTAGCACACTCAAGAGGAGGAGGGACGGTTCCGGAGCCTCCCCCCATTTGTTTTTCCTCCCTTGATTTTTTTCGATTGATTATAATCCTATGTATATAATATGTAAAATTTAATGAAGTATTAGTTATTTTCTCAATTAATGCCAATTATTTTTTCAATAATTAATTTTTCAATGTTTTTTTGGCTCCCGGCCGTCGACAAAATTAAAAGAATATGTTGAGTGGCGTCCTGGAGCGTGACACAAGAATGGTGAACTTTCAACCCTGCCCCCTTCTCGAAAAATTCCTGTGTGTATGTGTGTGTTATTGCCCTATACAAGGATTTTTCGGTGTTAACTAGATTCTAACCTCCGCCGCACAAGGACCGACCATGAATACAATGATCACTACAACTCTGAATTATTTTGGAATATTTTTTTATAGACTCAGTTAAAAGTATATTGAATGCTACAATGAAATTTTCTTTTCCCTTTTTCCGATTGCAAGCGGTATTGGTTGAGTATGGGCCGCTTCCGAACCTTTTAACATCTCTCTCACATACTAACGCCCTCCATACATATATAAGCAAGTATAGCCAGCAAGGGACATCTTGAGGCATTAGTCAACTGGCCCTGGGCTAGGACCTTGCTCTCGGTTGGGCCCTCGTTTTGTTTCCGAAAATGTTTTAATTAGATTATGATCAGGATAATTTCAATGGTCAAATATTATTCCCGTACATATTCTCCGAAAAGCAGGGAATTTCAAACAGTATTTCAACTGGAAACTGTGAGAGACTATTATTATTATGGGATGACCTTTGTCAATCTCAAAGCATATGACTACCACCATTAACAATCAACTCATTTATTCGAAATGCAGCCATAGATCGAGCCGATTTGTGAGATTGTGAGTCACGCGCATTTATGTATTTCAAATTACTGTTTGAACGAGTATTTGACAGTACATGCAGTCTAATTTTAAGGAACGTAAATAAGACCTGCAATTGCAGAAGGACCCAAGGCCTTAGAAAATCTTAAGATTTCTTCTCGCCTCAAGGCCTCAAAGTCTTAAGACCTCCCTGTAGCCGTCCTTCACACGGGCACATTGAAAAACACTTTAGTCGAGATAGAAGAATAAAAATTTTTAATAATGCAAACATGTAATAAGTATTCTAATCTTTTACAGAAATCGCAAATTAAACAGAAAGTAAGAAATGGCTTAGAAAATAAAATAAGATGTCTAATAAACATATAAAACTCAATTGCGCTTAATTTTCCTGGTTAATTTGTCAGTTACTATAAAAATGTTATCATTTGCACGGCTGTAGGAGACAATTTCCGCAAAATCAGATCTTAACCGAACTCTGCTGATATATACCTACAAAATTTCGTGTCACTAAGTCTAATAGTTTCGGAGATTTCTTGACGCGTTCCTTTACTATTGAAAAAAGATAGATTATGTTTTACACATGCTTGCGATTCCCTCCCTGGACTCTGATATCCGTAAAACAAATTTTTGAGACAAAGAAACATGTCTACCAAATTTCAAGTCTGTAAGTCTAATAGTTCCGTAATTATCGTGACTCTTGAGAACCTTTTTTCCTTTTATAGAGATAGGTAATTTTTAGGCACATAATCTCCTCCTTAGATGTTGATTTATGTGAAACTAATCACTCTGAATCTGCTTAACAAAAGAAACAAACATGCTACATTTCAAGTCTGTAGGTCTAATAGTAAGAATAGTTGGTCTAATCTCATGATGAGTGAATAAATTCGCTTTTCTCCTGTATATATAGGTAAGTAATACCTATGCTTGTTTTAAATGTTTATATATTATCGGAAGAATACAAGGTGTGGCAATTAAATTCTCGAACTGCGCATGTCCTAGCCGTGATGCTTGGTGTGAAGGAGTGGGAATGGAATAGAGTTGACCTTGATCTTTCCGGTGCTGGTGGCACATTATTTCTCATCCTTCTATTAAGTTATGTTTGTTTTTTATCCTTGTTTGAGAAAGGCATTGTTGTGTCAAAGTATAGCGATCATGATAAGAGCAAAAATCAAGTTGCGCATAAATTAGAAATTCCTCGTAAAATTTTAAAAAAAATCAACTGACTTTTTTAAATTGTTATAAGGAGTGTTTGTAGTTCATTGCACGACATGTAGTCAAATAATTTTTGAATGGTAGAAATGTTTTCAGTAAAATCGGGAGGTTGCTGAAGATGATGAAAGTTCTTGCTGATCTGTGACATCAAGAACAGGCGATGCTCATTTTTTTCGTTTGATATTAATGACATCATCATGTTTGAATGGGTACCTTAAAATCCAACGGTAAAACAGCAGTACTACAATAAGATCCTGAAAAAGTTTAGGTAGAGAATGAGGAAAAGAAGACAAGAACTATAGAGCAACAACACGGGGATTTAACCCAAAACAAAGCATCGGTGCCTATTGCGCTCTATGTAAAACAGTTCTTGGCGGACAAACTCATTACTGTGATCGAGGATCCACCGTATTCCCCAGATATCGTACCACATAACTTCTACCTGTTTCTTAAAGTAAAAAATGCATTCACATGAGCACATTTTCAGTCTGTAGAAGAGGTGAAGGCAAAAATGGCTTGATTGATTGATTGAATATTAACGTCGCACTGTTCAGCTACACGAGGGCTTTTGGCGACGGACCACGAAATTTCGAACCATGGTCAAGTGACGGACACCCGAGCTGGCACCCCTCTCCTAACTACCACACCACAACAACGGAGGACGTTTCAGCTCTGACAGATTTAACGTAAATCGCTGCCCTACAGGCGGATCTTAGTGAAAATGGCTCGAACTCGTGACATGGCAAGCCACGATCCGATACCCATACCACTCGGCTACCGCGGCCACAGGCAAAAATGGCACACATACTGAAGAGGGTGACACCTAACGAGCTACCGCACTACTTTGAACGATGGAAAACACGTTTGCAGCTATGAGTTAATAGGTAAGCGGAGTATATTAAAGGTGATTAAAATTATCCGTACATTGTTTTCAATAAAGCTTATTTTTAAGGAAGAGTCCGTTAATATAATTGTCGCAGTAATGTTGATTAAAGACAAAAATATTAAGAAAATTTTAAAACGTATAAAATGAAGGAAATTCTGTTAAAAAGAACATTTAAGAAATCAAACTCACCACTCTATCACCAAGCTGACGGATGCTGCAGTGGAGGTAAGCGGTTTTCGACACCTGGAAAGTGACATTGGTTTCAATGCTGTCATCAAAATAGGGATGATATTTCGGATCGTCCAAACGGTCATTTGGCCTTCCCCGAGGCTCTACCAGAATCATTTCATGGTCATGGTCGTGACTGCGTTCAGTTCTTCCACTGAGCAGGGGCACTCCTTCGAGTTCTGGAAAAGGGAAAGTAGCTTATTTAATATACTTGGCATATATTTATACATTGAAATTGTAATAATAAGTACAATCGGGCCTCTATTTAACGAAGTCACTTAATCCCGGAAAAAGGTTCCTTATGAGGAAAATTCGTTCAATATAGATTAATAATTTCATATGGTTTAGAAACCACATAAAACAAATTTTAAATTCATATATATATATATATATATATATATATATATTTAAAAAGTAATTATTCGCAGGTTTTTTTGTCAATTAATATCTATTTATTAATAAAATTTAACCTTCAAAAAGAAATCGGCAAAGAAACAAGGAAAAAAAAATTCATTGCACACTGTATTTTCAACTTGAAACAAGTAATATAAAAAAAAAAATTAAGTCAATTCCTAATTAGATTAACAAAAAAAAATTTCATTTTAACTACTTATTATATAGTTACAATTAATATAAATATTTACATACATATGGCATAATCACAACATGTTAGTGGTAATTAATTTCTATTAATTATCATTTAAGTTTCGTATTGTCATCCAAAACAATCGCGTGTATATAAAATTTCATTTCAACTTAAGGCTTTCAAACGTGATAAAAACACCTTTTTCAAATTTTGACACAAGTCGCCAAAAATGATGCCAACGTGGCTGTATTTGTAATTCTTTAAATAATAAGTTTTAATCAATTAATTTTTATTAATTGTAATTAAATTATTGTATTGCCATCCAAAATAATCATGTATATAAAATTTCAGCTCAATTTGAGCCCTTTAAAATGTATTTTATTAACGATTGAAAATTCCACCAAGGTAAATAAATAAATAAATATATAGAGAGTGTGAGCTAAAATTAGGAATTGAAAAATAATTTATATTAAAATGAATTAATTTCACTGATATTTTCTTATAAGCATACATGTAATTTTAAACATCCACTTTTTTATAACCAGAAATTTTTAAATCATTCCCAAAAATAGCCCCAAATTTAATTACTGATGCAAGGTTAATTTTTTTTTAGTTTTTTTATTTTAAAAATTAGGGTAGTTTTGTTGCTCTAGGTGGTTGTCCCCGGCAAAAACAGTTCAAACATTGATTCATAAAAATGAAAAAAGAGAAATAATTTGAAATTTAAAAATTTTTTAAAAAATGGGAAAAAAAAGAATCAAGAAAGAGGAAAAGTTTTTTTTAAAAAATGCAGTTCGCTATTTGGAGTTATTTTACATGAAACAGTAAAATGTTTCCGGGAAAAAAGTCCCAAAATGGTGAAAATCGCTAAATAGAGATTTGTAAAATAGAGGTCTGACTGTAATATATCAATTCTAATAAAAATAAATATTGTAGATTTCAACCAACATTATATTATATTAAATCAAATTCCATAAATATTTCTAACTATAAATTTAATTAACGTAACATCCGACATATAATGCACATCTATACTTTCAAGCAGTAATTTTTAATTTTTAGGGACATTCGCCGTACAATATGCAACCCCCCTTTTTTTATGAAGAAATTTGAAATGTACGTACTCTTATGAAGTTATTTATTCGAGGTATTACTCTAAGCTTAAAAGGAAGAATAAATACTAATAAAAAAATTGTATATTTCTAGAACTACAACTCTTTAAGTTTAAAAGAAATGTCATCTCTTTTAAATAAAAAGCATTTTGATATATCATCGGTCTAATTATCAGAATACGTAACTCCACAGAGGAACTAAATTTGATATAGGAGTGCTACGCGACAAGGGCTGTTTGGCGTGATTCCTTAATCACACACACGCCAAGCAGTAGCTGTTCTCGTTACGTGGAATCCAAGATGGGGGCCTAGCGGTAACAAATCGTCAGGAAATTAATTTTTTAAAGAACTGTTTTAAATATATATCAGAGAAGAATATGAATAGATTAAAATAATCAATATCAACCAAAATGAATATCAATAAAAACAATAAAATTATGTAAAATTAAAAAAATTTGTGTAATATTGTATATTATTATTATCATGTAATATAATTTAATAGTAAATTGAGTAATTTTCATATGGGTTTTCCCAGGGAAAAAAACCCTATAAAAATTAACTCTAATACACGTTACCTCCATGGCAATCACATTTCCACACGATAAAAATATTAAGGTAAACATATTGTAATGTTATCGACCATCTTGGCGAACATAAACCACAAGTTGGCGCTTAGCACTCTGTGACGGCTCACGCGTCCTTTCTCTACCAAAACCCTGTGTTCTTTGAGGGCCAAGAAATGGAAAACTTTTCCAACCCAAATTCAAGAAGTGAAACGAAGTTATAGATGCAAATAAGAAATAAGATAGCCTTTAAAAGGAAGAAATTTTAGTAAGGGGATGGCAATTTAAGAAAGTTCAGTTTGAAAAAAAGGGAGAAGTGTGAATTGACGGGCCCACCCAAGAATCACGGACATCTAGCCAAAACCAAGGTACATACCATTGTACTCGAGCCCCTGAATATCTGTAGTTGATTGAACCGTTGATTGGGAAAATTTCCCGGTAGGGGAAAATTATTTTCCGAATTCGAAATATTATTAGGATTGAGAGTAGGCGGATAATATAATTATTTGAAAAGGGTCCAATTGCGCGATCTGTGTTTTCTACGGCTACGTGTTTTCTTTATTCTCATCTAATATAAGTTTGTTCAATATAAAGTAATTTTAAATTAAACCTTTAAAAAAAGTCATATTGAGAATTTAAAATGTCTCTTCATTTCGAGAATCCCAGACCCTAACTTACGTTTTAAACCCCACGATATGGGCACAAAAGAAACCATATCAAAACTCGTATATCAAATTAGCACCGCAGAAGGAGTTACGCATTTTGATTCTACTCCTTCTAATTTTTTTTCCATGTTCATCTTTTAAATTTTTTAATTTTTTTATTTATTTATTTTTTAATACCAGGCTTATAACGCACGTCCGAAAAGTTTGACCTCATTTTTTGTCTTAAAAGTAGTTGATATTCATGATAAATAGGCAATGCAGATAGAGTCGCAACATATTTTAAATGAAATTTTGCTGTATAATAATAACCCAAACTTAAGCGATAGGTGGGACTGAGTGGTAACGGAGTAAATCAGGGTATGGTTTCGTACATAAATACATGTAAATTATATTTTGGGGGGACTGGAGACGAATGTTAGGAAAAGAATGTTTAATAAAATCTTACATAAAAATATACAAAAATCGTGCCAATTATTTTGATGTAGAAGGTTTCAAAAAAATCTAACAAAGTAGTTGGCACAAAAGAGAGATTTTTCCCAAAAGTTTCCTCATTGTTTAATAATTTTTCATTCCGTTTTTTTGAAAAAAAACCATTATTGAATCTATATTTTCTAAAAAATTTGTAACCCTTTTTTAATTCAACTGAGGCCTTCAGTCAAATTCCCAACCGTCATTCGATTTTCTGATTCAACTGGATCCAAAGACTCAACTTCTTCAATGTCTTACTCTTGCTCATTCATTTCTCTAAACTCATCCATAGAGACATCTTTAGACTTCTTGAAGTCCTGAACCACTACGCAAAAGATAGACCAGGACACCTAAGAAAATGTAGGTTTATCCTGATGTTTTGAGAAAAAGTTTTGGGTTGGGAATCAGGCCTTCCCATCCCTAAAAAAACCCAAAACATGCAGTCAAATTCTCGTACAAACAATAACACGAAATAAATAAATGTTCATGCTTTACAATTTTACAAACCGGCTCCACTGTCTGTCGCCTTTTGACTGAATGAGTAATGATGGTGTATGCTGATGGACCTCGGCTTATACATGAAAGACGATCATCATATGTAGCCAGTTGACGTATCCCCCGAAATTCCCAATTTTCCCGAGAATACAAACGGAAAATCATTTGACCTTGGGAATTATTCGAATTATGATCTTATTAAGGCTGAGTGCAGAATGGGACTAGGCCCCCATTATGTCCGAGACCCTGGGCCAAAGCCTTATGATGTTCCTTCTCATCCATTCTCAGCTCTTGATTGTGGGAATCCAGCAGTTCTTTCATGTCATCGCTATCCACTTTTAGATTGATTTTCTGGCAAGATCGGCAAACTCTTCAACTGCATTACCAATTTCATCAATTTTAGCAATTTTTTTCAAACAAAAAACGAATCGACGAGATGTTTGAAAATCGCTTAATTCCGGATTCGCTTAAGTCCAGGTATTACTGTATTCTTAATTTTATAGTATTATTTTTTTAAACAACTCTATGTGTGATAAATAACTTGGATTTATTTCTATATTAGATAGAAATGCACTTATATATAAGATGATGCATCTACCACAAGTAATTGACATCCAAGGAAGAAATAAACAGTGCAACATGATATATATGAAAATTATTTGAACGCATGTTAATAAATATTATGTATCAATACCATTCATGCATATAAATGTATAAAAAAAATGCGAAAGCACAGCAGGAAAATGAAACAGCAGCAAACAAATAATATGAAAAGAGAAAACAAAATAAGTCAATACCTACATAGGTCAACAAAGAAAATTTTTATTTTAGTTACTTTTTATTAAACAGTTACAATTAATATAAATATTTACATATATAGGACAAAATCACACTATTAAGTGACAAAATATAAAGCAATTTTCCTCGCTATTTTCCATTTTCCTCTTTATATAGGGTGTTGGACTACATTTTTTTTATTAATATTTATTCATAAATTAAATTTATAAATTCTATTAAAATAATATAGTAAAATTGAAATTACATTCTCAGAAATTAGGCCATCCCGGGTGGGATTCTAACCTACGATCCTAGGACTAGAAGTCCAACGCGCAATCCATTGCGCTTCAGGGACTGAACGAAATTTTTCCTTTCTATATATGCTGAAGGACTATTATTTTAGTTTGTTACTATTTTTTTTATTTAATTGATGAATTAATATTTGAATAAACTACATTAATACCAAGTGTAAACACCAAGACCCTTACATGTTTTTAAAAAAAAAACGTATTTGAACTTGAATGGATGAATAGAAAGTATTTCATTAACGATTAAAAATTTGAACAAGATATATATAAAGGGAGAGAGTGAGCTAATAGTAGGAATTGAAAAAGGGAATACAAATTAACCCGGCACTTCTCGTATACAGGGTATGTCATACCCACCGTCTAACTTTTGTCAACGATCCTTCTAAACCTGTTATGGGAAATGGATAGTTTTTCGTAGCTGGCTTTAAGGTCATATTCTTTGATGAGTCAAAGCTTACAGGCAAATTCTAAACATAAATTTTTTGACACCGCCTTTTCGGGTATGTCATACCCTGCGCGTGAATCACCGTTACAGTTCTGAATGCATGAGCTTTTTTATCTCCCCCTTGCTATGGCTTATTATTGTAGTCATGATGAAGAAATGTGATATTTAAGTAATTTAATAGATGATTTTAAAAGGGGAGAGATTTGGTGCAACAGTATTTTCGGATGAAGAAATTTTTTTCACGGTTATGATGAAGAACAATCAAATGATGAAGAGTGTAACAGAAAATATGATTCATCCAATGAAATCGATCCCGTTTTAGAAGATAGAGAGACACTGTTGAACATAAAAGCTTTATATGTAGAGACACAAAAATATTTGGGAAGAATGTTATTTCAAGGGAGACAACTGGTACACATCTTATCCACTTTCAGAAGAACTTTTAAAGGAAAAAAAAATACTGCTGAAGCAATAAAGGAAAATAAAAAAAAAATTCCAAAATTTTTGAATTTAAAGAATAGCGAAGTTTATTCCAATATTTCGTTTTAAAAAGAAGTCCACTGAAACACATAGCACTCACTCATGACGAGATTAAAGGAATGTATAAACAATGTACTGAATGCCCTAATAAAAAGAACAGAAAAAAAAAATTTACCTGTGAAAAATGTAATAAACATATTGTATTTCCTACTTTTCTTCCTTTTTAACATTTTTATACAAATTTTACGTTAAAAACAGAATATAAATACCCTTGGGTAAGAGATACTATGCGCGAGAACTTTTGGTTGTTTTTTTCGCACGAGTGATGCTTGGTTAACAAAATTAATACTCCTGATATTCATCCTTCTTAGTAGAAATGCATTAGGCACCGATCAAGAATTGTTGAATGGGGACACAGGAACTAATCAGAGAATTCAACGGGGTTCACCTCTTTATTCTTTTTTTTTTATCGGCACCACAGAGCATCAAAAACCAACTTCTTTCTGGAGCGAAGGAAGAAAAACTTTTCCTCATCTTTCCAGCTGTTATCTACTGCCAATAAATTGGACCTCGCCTCGCAAAGATACCACGCCCTTTTGTTGTCGCCGGCCTGTTCGATGGAAAGAGGCCATTTTTTAGCATCCTTCTGTCATTCCTCAGTGGTTGTGACAAATTATTTTCATACTTGTCTCTCGCATGTGCCTTTAATGGTCAAATAATGTGAGAATTATAAGAATTAAGATTTTGCTTCCAACCTCTAGATATACAAGTGGATATATCGTAGTTCACAGATTGGATCAGAATTTAGATAGGGTTCTCTTAGGAACGACAAACAGAATTCTTAGATTTATCTAAGACAAATATCCTATAAAATATGTATATACAGGGATAAATCTATATATATAGGCAAAGTAGAAAATTCTAGTTCATAAACATGTAAAACAGAATATTAGTTTCAATATTTTTTTTGTTCGCCCATCTCTATGAATTAATTCAATGCTTCTCAAACTTTCATTATTTGTGACCCAGTTTTCAATCATAATTTTCATCGCCCCCACTTACAATAACAAGACATTAAATTCAATAATAATTTACTTGGACGTAAAACTACAATACGACATTAATTACAAACCATACAAATTAAATATAAATCTTTTATATATGACAAACCCATGGAGTCACTGGAAATTGTTAAACTTGTTCTTAACACTTAATATTGTTAAATTAATTATAAAATACATTGAACAATACTAATACATTAAAAGTGCACTATATCAGCTTAAATACGTATTTTATTATTTATTATGTTAAAAAGTATTTTGTTTTACTTTCTTTCAGTAAATTAACAATATTTTTAAATAATGTTTTATTTTCGATTTTTTCATATGCCTTCCACGTAGGGTCACTTGCCCTTAAGGTGGTCCCATGAATTTGAGAAGCGATGTCTTAATTGCATTAATCGTACAATTAAATATCATTTGAAGACAGTGGCGCACACAAGGTGCTCTCCCCGGGTTCGAACCCTCCCCCCCCCTCCAACATACCCATTCATCTTTTTTTTCGATTGATTATAACCATTTGTTTAAAGTACGTAAAATTTGATTAAGTATATGTTATGGATAATTAATTTTATTAATTAATGTTTATTATTTATTCAATATTTAATTTTTTACTGTTTTTTTGTTCCTGAAAATCTAAAAATCTACAAAATCAAAAGATTCAGATGGGTGACGTATTGGAGCAGAATGCAAAAATAGTGAACTTTCGACCCTGCCCCCCCTTGAAGAATTCCTGTGTGCGCCACTGTCTGAATATATGATATGGAAATTCCCGGGATGAAAAGTATAGGAATTTAGAGAACTCTCCTAATTTAAATTAAAACTTCAGAATACTAAAATAATATTTCGCTTCAGCTTTCACATTGGATTATATTAAATGGTAATTACCTATTATATATATATATATACCATCGACAAATTTCATCAAATCAAAAAACGTTACAAATTCAAAATATGTCTCTGAATGCTATCATTAAAATTATTAATGTGTTCGAATGTGCGCTGAAAAGACTTCCACTGTTAGCTACATATCGCTGCATTTGATGATGTCTTTTAATTTGATGATATTGGTCGATGGTATAGTTCTTATGTGCCATTTGATTCTACACAAAAACACTATGCAATGATTTTAAAGCCAAGAAACTGATGCCAATTTATTCTAACTGAAAATAAGATAAAATGGAGTTGCTGCTGTCAAACATTTATAAATTCCATGCTTTTAAACAAGACTTATACTATATCCGACTTAGCACATGCACCTTTAATAATAAAGGCATAATAAAAGGTATAAAAAAAATTTCAAAAATCCCACAAAATATCTTCAAGATGCTTACTGATGTTTCAATGAAACATAAATAGCATAAAAAATACTTCGATTTTTCATTCAATTTATATAAATATCATCTAATCTGAGTTTTTTAAACAATTTTTTATTTTTATACAACACATTATTCAACAATTTTGCTTATTATTTTATATGAAAATTTCAGAAATTTATTTAAGTAATTCCTCAAATATAATTCTCTTTTTAAATTTTTTTTTATTTTCTCTCTAGTTGGCTGCAAATAATCAACTAAGTCTTTGAAGACACGGCGAGTGCCCAAAACGAGAGACCCATTTAAGTGGTTGCACCATCTAGTGGAAGATTTCGCAACCAAATGTTGACACTTGAAATTATTTAATTTCTTCCGTTGGTGAATATATTGCCGTGATAAAATTTTCTCCAGAATACCAGAGCCCAATTGACACTCAAGGGATCTTTTATATGCCACATAATCATGACACATGCGGGCCTAAGATTTTCGCATCCAGAAAATCTGTCGAGTCCAAGAGGGGCCGAACCCGCAATCTTAGGCTTACGAAGCAGCCACGCTACCTCTAAGCCACCGGAAGAAACACATTTTCCAGCACAAGTGCTATACATTACATATAATACAATTAATGCTTATTTAACATGCCAGCTGGGTGGCATGGTTGATTTGTTGCTGGCCTTCTGCACCCAAAGTTGAGGGTTCAACCCCTGCTCTAGTCGGTAGATTTTTATGATTCAGAAAATCGACATTGGTCATGCTGTATGATTATATGGCATGTAAAATATCCCTAGAGTGTCTGTTTGGCTTGGGTGCTCTAAGAAAAATTTAATCCTAGTACAGATTCGCATCGTCAAAGCTTAGGGGCCTCTCTCTAGAGAGGAAACTGGACGTCAAAATTACCTGCGGTGATTGGTATCTTCCTACAGGGTGCTACACTAAAAAGAGATACCTACTTCCGGGAATGTACTAGGTCTGCAATGGCAAAACACCAATCCGCAGCCCATTTAGAAATAAAAACTTATTTAACTTTAAAAAGTCTTTTAAACGTTCAGCATAATATGTGGTGTCAAAATTAACACTTTTAATGACATTGTATATCAAAAATGTTTCATTTAAATCAAATGTTCGGTACTTAATATTATACCAACAACGTATTTCATTTAACAAAAAGACAAAGCGAAATGACGCGATATGTAGCCAATAGTGAAAACCTTTCCTGCGCATATTTGGAAACAATAGTAATAATAAGAACAACATTTAGTCGACTATATAATACGTATATAAATAACCATAAAAATTTAAATTCAAGAATTTAATAAGCGCTGTAAAAACTTACAATTTTAGATTTTTTTATTTCCGAAATCTAATTACCATATTATCTGAATATAAACTAGTGCATCAAAATATTTATACTGTACGCAAAATGTATTTTTAAAACATACTTTTGATCTTACATGGAAAAAAATGTATGTGTATGTAGAAAATTTTAAAGCAAACACACACAAAAGTTAATAAATCTGGTTTTTTTTATTTATTTATTTTATTTTTGTGGTGAAGAAGCTTTGAAAATAATTTAATGCGAAACTACATACACAGATTCATAATAATATTTTTAATTACATTTATTTGCATATTATTAGAATTATGAAATTGATATTCTGAAGTCCTTTTGAAGACTTTTTTTCTGCTAAAAATATCTATTACTTTCTAAAAAGTGAAAAAATTGAAATAAGATGGTTTTTAAATTTTTTTTCAATACATCTAAAATTAATGGATAGAATTTGCATAAATCTATAAATTTGAATATTAAAAATACAAATAAATCACACACATCCATGATTCCCCAGTAAACTATGAAAAAAATCAATACGAATTTGCATTTTGATATGTTACAAATGTTTCAGAAACGTAAATCAATATATTACCTTTAAACATATTTTTTTGCTTAAAATAATCCAGTTTAATGCATTAGACTTTGCATTCAGAATGAAAACTAAAATTGTTTTTGCACCAGAAATAATTTTAATATCGATAGGGAGGGACTGCGGAGTGCATAGCCTTATTGATAAAGTCCTTCAATAATTTACATAGTAATGACATGATGCATTTATTCATTTACTTTCTTATAAAAGTGGAGAGAAAAATGTAAGTTTTGAAAATAAAAATTATTTTAAAGGATTTAAAATTACAAATTATAAATTTAGAAAAAAATGCACAGAAAATTCCATTTTTTTTAAAAAAAAAAGATAAAAATCTACTAGGCATAGAAAAAAAATTCAAAGATTTATAGAGCGATATTTAAAATAAAATTAAAAATGTTATGAAAGAAAGGATTGCGTTTGGCTAAAAAAAAGTGTCAGTAAAAATTTGGCTCTGTTTGAGTAAGTATCAGTAAAATTTATATTTGATTACGTGAGAAATTTTTAAAGCCTTAATACTCGAATAATTGATTTTGAGTGAGTGAGGGAATATTAACTTCGCACTGTTAAGCTATTCAATGTTTTTTGGCGACGGACCTCATCATTTTAAACCATGGTTAAGTGACGTGGACGACACCTGAGCTGACACCCTCCTCTCCTAACTACCACACCACATAAACGGGAGGACTTTGGAACTCTCGACAATTGATTTTGTATGACGAAACCTCGAAATTAAAATAAAGGTATTTTATAGAAAACGCAAATAACAGGATCAATTAAAATTGTTCCTGGTCAATGGGAAATTAAAGTTTGAATGTATTTGATGGTTTTATTGTTAGAAGTTGAATATTATCTTTTTTATCAAAATTTTTTTAATTGTTTGTTTGGGGATGGTTCGAAGACAGGATTTGATTTTGCTTGTTATTTTAGGTCAGCGAGAATTCAGAATGTTTGTACGAATAGCATACACCCTTATGTATAATTGCTGTTGTTTGTTGTTGCTTTGCCCATGCAATGACACCGAAGGGGTCCAAAACGGCCCTTGCTGCGTCGACGACCTTTGGCACAAAAAATAGTTGACGGTCCGTGGAGTTTAGATCTATGTTGTGGAGTTTAGCCAGTATAGAAGGACAATTAAAAATCTGATTAGGAGAAAATTGACTGTCAGGATTTTGAGGACAAGTACTATAACTTTGGCCATGAGGGGATATATTAATCCCTTTAAAGCAAGGGTGGGCAGACTTTTCCAGGGTACGGGCTACTTCTAATTGTTTCGAGGTGTTGCGGTCAACCCAGTGTTAATGGTTCACACAAGGGGGAGGAGGGATCCACGGATCTAGTCCCTTCCTTTAAAGCCCTTGGTTTTTTTCCCGATTGATTATAACCTCATGCATAAAAAACGTAAAAAGTGACTAAGTATTGTTATTAGTATTTTTTTTATTAATAAATGTTAATTATTTATTTAGTAATTTATTTTTTGCTATTTTTTGTTCCCGACAATCGACAAAATCAAAAAAAATAAAAGGTTGGCTACGTATTGGGGTATGATACGTGAATGGTAGCCCCTCGACCTCTCCCGCCCCTGAAAAATTCGTGTGTATGCCTCTGCCCTATGTTGTAGGTGTGGTGAGGTAAGGAAAAGGTTATTATTTAACTTAATAATAAATACTGAATATGCACTTGCCTCTCTACAGAACTAAAAAAAAAAACCAACACTTTTTTAAAACCACATTTAAAGTCAAACGCAAGATACAATCGTAATAATAATAGCCACAAAAATAATTATATGAATTGATGCATTTATTATGAAACAATTCAAAATACATTAAAAGATAAAACATTTTTAATTTAAGTTAGTTTTCGTTGTTATAGTCAGTAGAAGACTTATAGTCTGCATACTGTCAGCCAATCTTGAATTTTCCGTGTATAATTACTGGTAAAATCTTCAGGCGATCATCCCAAAATGTCTTGGCGGTCCACCTGTCGATCGCGATCGACGTAATGCCCACTCCGGCTTTAAAGTACCTTGTATGTAGTCTGGCAATGATGGTTATGCGATTACAATTAAGATCTTGAATGAAGTGCTTCTTAACTGGATGCGGAGTGAGTTTACGTCTGGCTATTGCATTAGCATCAGTAAGGGTAAGGCTATTGGAAAGTTGACAAAAAGTTTCGGACCTCCTTAGCAAGGTTATCAGACTGCTCATTGCCGAAGTGAACCGGTATCAATTGCAAAAGTGCAAGTTCTTTGGGTTGCAACTACTCTATTAATAAGGGCAATTATATCCTGGGTCAGTTGAGAATTTCCTCTTTGGATCCCCTAGAATGCAGATTTGAAGTCTGGGAACAGTAAAATGGAACTGGGATGATGTTTATCAATGTCAATTGATGTTTATCAATGTCAAATGTCTTCGAATAAGGGAATTATGAAACAATACTTACTTTTTATATTAATGAATATGCATAACATTATTCATAGGTATTTTAGCCTAGTATGTCAAGTAGATTCATATTATTGTCATAAATCACAGAAAAAAATTACCATGCACTGATTCCTGAGAACCAGTTGCGTAAAGGTGAACAATTTGGACCCTCTGCAAAATCAGGCTTTTAGGCCCCCAATTTGGATTTAACAAAGGGTAGGTACAGTGAGACCCCGCTTAACGCGGGGTATACGTTCCATCAAAGTACAGAGTAATATGAAACAGCGTTAAACGAGATTATCTCATCATATAAATGAGGGTTGCTTGAGTGAGTGAATATTAACATCACACTGTTCAGCTACACGAGGGCTTTTGGCGACGGACCACGTAATTTTGAACCATGGTCAAGTGACGTGGACGACACCTGAGCTGGCACCCCCTCTCCTAACTGCCACACCAACGGGATGGCGTTTCAGCTCTCGACAAATTTAGCGTGCATCGCTGCCCTACACGGCGGGTCTTTAGTGGTACTGGGCTCGAACTCGTAACAAAGCCAACCACGATTCGATACCTATACCACTCGGCTACCGCGGCCACTGAGGAACCACTGAATTTTACCATTAAATTTATTTACCGTGTGTTTTTATAACAATACAACAAAAATTTATTTCTTATATAGAAAAAAATAAGCGACTATACATATAAAAATAAATAAAATTCTAAGTCAGAATGTTTACATTTCCGATCATTCAGTATCTTCTGTATTTTCAATTTTTTGTCTTTTTATCAGGAATGCAGATTGGCTTAATAGCATATGGCGTTCAATTTTGTCGTCAATCCATATAGAAAGTCATTTTTTTATTTCATCTATTGTATTATTTCTAGAACGGGTAATTCTAGTTGCTGAGCTTGTAGTAGTTGCAGTTGCCTATGACAATATTTTTTTTCTTTATTCTTGAGAATGGTCCTTATTGATGAAGTTGCCAAATTCAATGCAGCACCAATTTGAGATTGACGTTCATCAGCATCTAATCTTTTAATCACTTGCATTTTAGTTTCTAGTGAAAGGCTTTTTCTTGTTGCTTTATTTTCGTGTTTATTATTATCACTCATGATAAAAACTAAAAATCATAATATTTGTCACTATAGCAATCGTTATATTATATGAATTTATACTTTCAAAAACGTCAACAAATATTTGTGGTAACGGTAAAAATACGTTCGTATAATACCGCAAGAAAGAAGAAACACAGATAAACTACTTCGGATATCGGAAAGCCTAACGCTTTGTACAATTTCAGGGAATCTTACTATTCAAATAAAACAGCGTTAAACTGAAACAATGTTAAGCGAGGTCTTACTGTACTTGGCGACAGTCACGCTTCGGCCCCCTAGAACTCTGCCCCTCCCCCGCGGTGCGAAGGTGTACGTTACGCCACTGCACAGAACATCTTTTACAAATAAATAAGCAATAAGAAACTATTATTTCTCACACAATTACAAAGTGCAATGAAAATTATTTAAATTAATAGGAAAACAATAAAAGTCTAAAGTAATCGGCACGGTGTTCTGTGCGGAACTGTTTCGATTGATATTCATGTACGCCCGTAATTTTCGCATACAAATAAAATCAAAAACTAGCTCATCAGGAAAATCACATTAAAATCTAATAAGATATTTTTTCTGCTTTTATACAATATTACGGTGTCACAACATAAGAAAAAAGATGAAATTTAATTCAAAAAGTAATTCTTATCAAAAAAATTCCAATTACTATACACTTTTCAGAAAGCTTATGCATTTTTCCCTTAAAAATCCTTTTTAATATATCTTCTCTGTATATTTATTAACTATAACCAAAAATATAACATGTAGACTTCCATAAAGAAAAATGAAGCTTTCCGCCACAACTGTGCTTAAATAATTTATAAGTATATATATACATAAAAGCCACAGCTTGGGTGAGGCGGTAAAAAAAAGAAGAAAGTCTGCTAAACCTCACAGAAAAGGGTATGTGGAGTTTAGTTCCAATTTATTTCATGAAAATGGCAACTCCCAACAGGACCGCTTCTCCCCAATAGTGATAAATGGCTAGATCGAAATAACAAGAAACCAATTCGTGGAACAATCCAGGATAGATGGATTGTTATGATCCATGTTCGGCGAGTTTCCTTACAACTCTTTCAATTTATCATGCTTAGTAAAAGTTTCACTTATTTCTCTTTTAAAGGTGAGGGGAGGCTTTAGAACTTGGAAATTCACGAAAGAAAGTTCCAAGACTTGTTAATTCTGAAGCGGGTAAAAATGGCGTCTGAATATGAATAATTGCGAATTGAAATTGGACAACACTGCAGGCTGGGCGAACTTGGTGGAAATGTAATTAAAGATCGTGCAAGCAATTATGTTAAACAGTAATTAAATTTGATAGTTTGTTGCATGGAGTGATGAATTATTGCGTAGAGTTGTGTTTCAATTATATTCACTGTTTAGTTTACATAAATTATTTATTTCAGTGTCGATGTAAGAGGATTTATTACCACAAATGTATATTTGTGTAATTAATTGTAAACAGTTCTTAAGGTGAAAAAAATATAATAAAATAGTATATTATACCAAATAGGCATTTGTCTCGAGGGCTGAAAATATAAACAATTTTCAAATAAATATAATTCTTTAAAATTAAAATTAAATATTTCAAATCTTTTATACATTATTTATAAAGGAATGAGGCTTCGAAAAAGTGTAAAATGTTTAAAATATAACCATAATTTTATTAAAATTATGAGCATATGAAAATAAGAGATTTCGGTAAGAAATATTAAGTTTTGCATTGCACATATTTTCTAAAATAGAGCTCAAATTAATAGCAATGAGTTGATATATAAAGTTAAATGTATTCTTATTACACTGTAGCTGGTTTTATATAAACAGAATAAATAAATTATATAATTTTTTTAAAAAATTAAAAAACTACATTTAAATTTTTTTTTAAAATCATTTTAATATTTTACAAATATTTTTAAATATAAAAGATATATAATACTACGGTAGGGTTTTAAGAGTATGATACATTTTATAATTCTATACAGTTTTATACATCGAAGACTACTATTTTAGAAAATAGCATGCGCAACGTATAAAATTATTTAATAGCTGTTACATAAATGTTTATTTTTTATGCTAATAATTTTTAAAAATATATAATTATATTTTAAATATTTTTACTTTTTTGAAACATTATTCTTTTATAAATATAATGTACAAACTATTCGAATTATTTAACTTTAATTTCAAAGAATTATATCCATTTGAAAATTGTTTATATTTTCAACCTTCGAGGCAAAACTAACACCCCTGAGACCCCTTGGACATTGCACTAAAATATGTTTCAAAATTCCATATAAATTTTTGGAGAAACTAATTCACCACCAAGAAATTAACATTTCTTTCTAGGAAACATTTCACTCGAATAAAATATTAAAAAGACTTTCTTTCAACAGTATAATGTACATTAAAAATTAATTTCATAATTGGTAAAAGCAGCATGAATTGTAACAAAATTGAAAAACGTTTAACTTACCGATAAAAGTAATATGATGACATTTGGCGGGAAAAAATAACTTAATCCTTTTCACTGACTTTTGCTTCTTATCTTTAAACTTATTACAGTTTTGTGAATGGATATTTTTATGCGTCAGTAATACCAAAAAAAGCAAAAATTGCAATATGTATATATGTTACAGTTAAAGTTTGAAATCCGTTATTTCACAGAATAACTAGGTAATTCATGAAAATAATAGACGCGTCAGTTAAAGTACATAAAATTACTGCATTTTATGATTTAGTTAGGTGTTCTATAGAATAACGATTACTCGATCGTTAAAGTATGAAAAATGACACTCGCGGAAGTTCTTTGAACCGGTTTTAACTGCGTTTACTCAGTTTTCAACCCCTAGGGAACTAGATCTCAGTTCAGTATATGTAAGCGAGAATTAAGTTCAAAAGAAAAAGTTCGAATATATTGACACAATGCTTCGATCAGTTGCAACGGCTCAAAGTTGCGACACTAGACAAGGATTTAAAAAGGGCCCGTGTAAAAAAAAATGTGTAATAGTAAAGTGCGATTCTTTCAAAAATCTATGCAATGTAATTCAAAGTGTCATCACAGCAATCCTTGCTCTAATAAATAATGAAAAGTAAAATATTCTCTTACATTTTTGTTTTAAAATGTTTATCCAATTAAATTTTTACTAATAAGCAGCATTCCTTTCCAGCATGTATTTTTATATGTTTAACTATTACTATTTCTGCAACATATTTGTTTCCCTTTATGTTTAACAAATTTTAGCAATATGAGGAATAGGAAATTATACTATATGTTTTTCCTTACTATTTATCAATTAATCATCCGCAATAGGAAAAAAAAATGGTTCTAGAGATTTTAGTTATTTATGATCAATTATAATTCATAAAACAACTTTGAAGTTGTTTATTTTTCATAGAATAAATAGTTATTTCATAGAATAACTAGTTAAAGTATGAAATATTTCGTCTATTATATACTTTAAATAACTCGTCTAGTTATTCCATGAGCAACCTAGTTATTCAGTGAAATATCTGAATTATACACTTTAACGGAAACATATATGTATTTCGTTGAAATAATTCCATAGATTTCATTTATGGAAATAAAAATTTCTAATGCTCTAACAGATGCATGTTATATCTAAAATAATAAATAACGAATTGATTCGAAATTTTTCACGAAGTATTTACTGAGAAATTGAACTTCTTTCGAAGAATTATTGAACTTTAAGAGCAAAGTGAAGAAGAAATTATTGCAGTTTGCTGAGAAAACTTGTAAACAAGTTAATATTTGCATAAAGACATCTTCTCTTTATTATATCTAAGGGATTATATTGATGTTTTATACGTGCGAGCAAATTGAGCCGGATTTTATCTCCATAATTCCGAAAATATTTTTATAAAAACTTCATCGGATTTGTTTTTAAAGACGAAAGATAGTTAGCAATATGAATGGTTTTTATTTGCTATTATTACAAATAAAGCACATAAAATATGTAAACTACTTCCTTTAAGAAAACTAATTTCTTCCTTTCTTTTTACTTTTATAGTTTGACGTATGAATGGAAAGTACTTTATTGAAAGTAATTTATATACATTTTTATAAAGATAAAATAAACTTTTTTAAACAACATAATTTGAATTTATTTCTGGTATATTATTTAATAAAATGATGGTGTAAGACATTTGATGTTTATAATTCATTACAATACACAAATTGAAGCAATAACAGTTTAAACAATACATGACTTACAATAAAAAAAAATGCCTTTCTGTGTTTTTCACGCTTGTTAAATTATCTAGGAAGTATTAAATAAAAATAATACACTTTATGAAAAAAAATTCAATTCAAAATATTTTACACTACGTTTTTAACAAAATGCATGATGGCACATTTTTTCAAAATTTTTATTTAATCATTTCTTTTAATTACACGGTTTAAAGTAAATCAGCACTATTAAAGTATATTAAGTATTAAGTACAAAAAAATAATATTAAAGTATAGTAAGTAAGCAGTATATTAAGTACTGTAGTTTTATATGTTGAAAAATCATAAGATAAAAACAAAGGTAACATTTATTATAGTTTAAATCTCAAATGTACTTTCAAAAATTCAACAAAATAAACATAGCTTTGTGATTAAAACCTTACATTGAAACTATTCAATGGCCCTGAATTTAAATTACTGCTGTTGATTTTATTTAAATGTACCTTATACTAGATTTCACATACACAGCCAAATATTTATTTTAAAAAAAAACAGTTTAAAATAATTCAATCTTTTAAAATTCACTCATATTCTATTCACTCACTCTTTCAATTGAAAATAACTCACAATATATTCTACATCAATGATCCAACTTTAAAAAATTAAATGTTTGATCAAACAAAATCTATGAAAAAATCATGAAAAATAAGGTTGAATGAATATTTTGTGAAATAAAAGGTTCATTTTTTTTTACAGTTATACGAGGGTGAGTAGGAAAACAAGTTTCCCCTGTCGACTGTAGGCACAGTTGTGTATGAAATTAAATGGATGACAACGCGACACCACACTCGGTGATGGCAACGCAAAACAATATTGCAACTCTCGGTTGGGAGCGCCTACACCATCTGCAACATAGTCCTGATCTCGCACCAAGTGACTTTCATCTGTTTCCTGCTCTTTGAAGAAGAATCTCCGCCGGAAGGCGCTTTGGGAACAATGTTGAAGTCAAACAAGCCGTTAAACGTTACTTCCGTATGCAAAGCCCTGAAATTTTCGAGGGCTTGTTGAGTGAGTGAATATTAACGTCTGAACCGTTCAGCTACACGAGGGCTTTTGGCGACGGACCAAGTAATTTTGAACCATGGTCAGGTGACGAGGACGACACCTGAGCTAGCACCACCTCTCCTAACTTCCACACCACACCAACGGGAGGAGCCGCGGTAACCGAGTGGTATATTTATCGGATCGTTGCTTGCCTTGTCACGAATTCGAGTCCAGTACCACTAAAAACCCGCCTTGTAGGGCAGCGATGCACGTTAAATCTGTCGAGAGCTGAAACGTCATCCCATTTGTGTGGTGTGGTAGTTAGGAGAGGGGGCGCCAGCTCAGGCGTCGTCCAAATCCCTTGACCATGGTTCAAAATTACGTGGTCCGTCGCCAAAAGCCCTCGTGTCGCTGTGCAGTGAGACGTTAATATTCAAGCAATCAATCAACACCAACGGGAAGACGTTTCAGCTCTCGACAGATTTAACGTTCATCGCTGCCCTACACGGCGGGTCTTTAATGGTACTAGGCTCGAACTCATGATATGCCTGCCATGATCCGATACCTTGACCACTGGGCTACCGCAGCCCCTGAGGGCTTGTTGAAGCTTATCAAGCGGTATGACAAGTGTATCAATGTACTTCGTACTTATGTGGAAAAATTATAAGCTATTACTTATATTCAATGCTTAATATTATGTTTTGACTTTCATACACAAATCTAACCACAGTCAACAGGGAAATCTTATTTTCCGACTCACCCTCGTATATGTAAACATGATACATGCGCATGTGTGGGCGTTGAAAGTAGACGAATAGACTTTATAAGTGCAGTTCATCAAATTTGAATTTTTATTAATAATTAACATTGTGAAAACTGCGCAACTTCAGGGCATACCATATATGCTCACATTAATACACACATATGTAGAGGGCTTGGTATCCAAGTGGACATGGTCACAAACTCTGGAAGTTTCAAGTTTGAAACCCATTGTGCCACTGAAGATCAGCTGTGTAGAGGGGTTGATGCACGTTAAATTTGTTGAGGTTCAAAGTCCTCAAGTTGGAATGGTTTGTAAGTTTTCGAAGTTTAGAGGAGAGTTATCCTTGTGTTACATGACCGTGCCTCAAAATCCATCGCCAATAGCCTTTCTGTTTCTTCAGAGTGAGACGTAAATTAAAATCGAATTAGTTTTGTCTCGCTTCTACGCCACAGGTCTATTGTTCAAATTACTGGCATGGCTAAGTCAGCATTTCAAGCGTTCAGTGGGCCTAGGAATGGGTATCAAGCTTATTTGGGAACTAAACGCTGGAGGCTTAGCGTCAGACTGAACTCCTGAATGGAACATCTGTTCACGCACCTTAAGGTATCCGACTACGTTCGAAACCATGATTTAAAAAAAAACGCATAAATGTATAGTTTTCATGATATTTAGTGTCACTTAGATTAGAATGCATGCATAAAATTGTTTTAAGGACTTTATGCCAAAAAAAATTATTTAAATACAATATTTTGGTAAAAAATTAACTTAGAATAACCTTTTTTCAAAATGTTCTCCTTTTGTAAAAAAAGGAGACATTTTTTTGCCAAAATATTGTATTTAAATAATTTTTTGTCATAATGTCCTTAAAACAATTTTATACATGTATTCTAATCTAAGAGACACTAAATGTTATAAATATTATCCATTTACACGCTTTTACAAAATTACGTTTCCGAACGTAGTAGGATACCTTAATGCCCAAAGTAATCAAAACTGAGATGGACACAGTAAGCCTTGGCCCTCATGGGCTTTTGCACCTCTGAGCTTAGTTTATATAAATGAGCTTGTAATTTTTTATTCCAAAATTCTTTAAAAAATATAAATATATATTTTTTAATACGCTACACAGAACGCAAAGAAAATACATTAGCACCGTACAACATCCATTAGCTCAATGGTATTAGAATATAAAAATGATCGAGTTTTTTTTTTAAAGAAAACACAATTTTATATTTTCACAAAAAGGCACTAAAAACAAATTTCAATACTTAGAACGACTACTACAGGAGAAATGGAATGTTTAAAAATAAAACAGAAACTTACATGAATATTGTTGCTCATTGAAATAAGAATGTATATATATTCATCCAAAAATAATGAGATTAAACGAATGACTTTCTAATAACTTCGTACCACAACATTTAATAAAAATTTATGTCTTATACATTTAAAAGAAGTCATTACAACTTAATCTTTCGAAAAACTTTGACAGCATGAAAACACTCCATACCATGTTCAAGGATGGCCCGTCTGCAGATGGAACTCTTCCATTAAATTAATTATTCGGCGTTTATTCTTCCTAATATCCTCCTAGTCATTCCCCAACCCTCACTTTAGGTTACAATGGCCTTTTATCGAGGCCTGTAGGTTTTAAAGCTTAGCCGTAGCTATTAACATACAAGGGGTGATTAAACACACATAAGATGGGGCACTGCTTTAATGAGTCTCTGTGCTTAACATTCATTTTTCATTATAAGCGGAAAAGAAAATGACCGGAACATATCTAATGCATGCACACAATTTTTCGCTTGAGAGTATTTTCTTAAAAAAAGTGCATTATGAGGCTTTTGGCCAGGAGGCTTGAATTCTTTAAATCTTTTGATATCCTTTTAGTGACTCCTTCATAATAATAGTAGGTTATTATCCTTAATTTTTATGCATCATAGCAATCGCATTACGAACAGGGATTTTTTTCCGCTTAATTTTGTACCATCCCTTATTTCTTAAAATTCCTCAAGGAGGGAAAAAGGTTAAATTAATATTCCAGATAATAAGGATTATTAAGGAAAAATGTTAAAACGAAATTTCACAACTCCCCTCATCCCCTCCCTCTTTTTTTTAATAAAAGTTGAGCAATTATTTTTATAAACAACTGGCTTATTCTAGGCAAAACAAATTTAAATGCATTTTTAATCATTGCAGGGATGTGCTGCTCAGCATTTACGCATCAATAATTAATTGAATCTCGAAATGATGTTGTTCCATTTGGGGCGTTGTTTAACATTTTGTTTTAAATTTAAAGTTTAAAGAACTTTAAAAAAGTTACATTAGAGCGTCGTTTATACGAATAAAGGAACCCGAAAAGTTCAGATAAAAGATTTTTCAAACCGAAAACCGGTGTTTCCATGGTATATGAAACCGTACACTTTACGAATGTTTAAAAAATCATCCGTAAATGTGGTTGAAGAAAAGCAAATATAGGTGCAAATGTCGCAATTTTACCTTTATTGGGGAAAAGTAATCATTTATTTTCGCACCATTGCACCGTTTTTGTGCCGGTTCTGATTCTTTACAGCAGTAGGTGAGCAGGACAGATTAATTGTTGTTCATCCCCACCTATCCCCCTTCTTAGAAAAAACCATTAGTACTTGATGGCCCGTTACCGTTGTTTTTTCCCCTTTTCACCGCCCACGTCGACAGGGTCGCTATCTTTTTGAAGGGGAAGCCCTCTAATCATCATTTGACATATAAAATTTTCAGACACGTGCGACATTCTCCCTTAGTGATTTTTTTCAAGTTTTTCTCTATGCCCATGACGTTGGCTTCCATTTTAATTCGAAGCCTTAGCAGTTCACAACTAAAAAAAGGCAGAAACCTTCTCACTTAAACCAACTGACCTAATATTCGGCGCAGATTTTTTCCCCAAAATAAAAACTGAAATTCCTGAAATACCCAGACCTTGGGTTTTCCGTCATTTTGGGCTCACGCGAAACAACTATTGAGATTGTCCCTTTCGAAAAATTTTCATATAAGTACATGCAGTTGACAAAAAAAAAACTGGCCCGGGAAAAAAACGTTCATAAACGACGTTCTAATGTATGTTCCTTTTTGAAGAAGTATATATTTTCAACAAAGATTTCTCATATAAATGATATACAGCACGCTCTATTATAGGAATTTTGCGATTTTACGAATTTTTCTCTTTCCCCGATTAGCCCGACACTTCATGCGCGAAAAAAAAAACGACCTAAACTTTACGCGCAGGGTATCTCTTACCCAATTATGTTTACATTCTGTTTTTACCGTAAAATTTTCTTATAAAGGTGAAAAAGGAAGAAAAGTAGGAAATGCAATATGTTTATATTACATTTTTCACACTTAATCTTAGTCTTTTTTTTATTAGGGCATTCAGTACATTGTTTATACACTCCTTAAGTCTTCGTTGCGAGTGAGTGCAGTGTTTTCATTGGATCTTAACTTTTTTTGTTTTTAATTTCGTAGAAAAATTGCTTGCTGGTTTTAATATTCTTCTGTTAATCAAAATCCAAAACACTTCAGGAATCAGCGTCTGGTTCAATGTTTAGTGGTGGTTACTGACTACTGAACAAAATAATTTGAGCACCTATTGTCACAACGTTCAACAACATAAAAAATATTATCTTAGGATAACGATTAGATGTTCTACCCATTGAATAGGAGGCAATCATTTTATCAAGGATGATAATTACTCCCTCAGTTAAATTATCTGGATAGATTTCAGTAGAGGAATCACATGTGATAATATACTCTTTATCAATCGATCATTTCTCATCATCCCTGCAAAGAGACTTTCTACATCCGAAAATACTGTTGTACTATATCTGTTAAATACTGTATCTGTTAAATTACTTAAATATCACATTTGTTCATCTTAACTGCAATAATGCGCCATTGTGTGCATAAGGGAGATTTCAAAGCATGTTCATGTGTTTAGAACTGTAACGGCGATTCACGCGAAGGGTATCACATACCCGAAGAGGCGGTCTCCAAAAATATGCATTTAGAATTCGCCTCCAAGCTAAGGAACCTCAAAGAATATAACCTTAAAGTCAGTTACACGAGAAACATTTCATTTTCCGCGCGAAAAAGGTTTAGATCAGCGTTTCTCAAACTGTGGGGAGCGCCCCCTTGGGGGGCGTGACAACTCTACAAGGGGGGCGCGAGCATA
Source organism: Trichonephila inaurata madagascariensis (assembly GCA_019973955.1). Taxonomy (NCBI): domain Eukaryota; kingdom Metazoa; phylum Arthropoda; class Arachnida; order Araneae; family Nephilidae; genus Trichonephila; species Trichonephila inaurata. The sequence continues at coordinate 105,391 of BMAV01010725.1, read as the reverse complement.
TTGAAAAAAGTCGAGAACAAAAGATTATTTTAAAAAAAATTATCAATTTACTGAAAGTAAACAAACATAATAAAATCTGACATGATAAAAATTTGAATACACATTTACACTGATATATTACACTTATACATATATCAGTGCTACACAATGTGTTTTATAATAAATTTAACAATACTAAGTTAAAAATAAGTTAATTAACTATCGGTGACCCCATGGGCTGGTCATATATATAATTTAAAACAAAAATTAACACTTGTCTTGGTAACTTTTGTACGGTTTATAATTAAACCTTGACTGCCGATCAAAAGTATCGCGATTCGCTTCCAAGTACCAACCGTTTTCCAGGTAGGGACACGTATGGGGTGTATTGGGGGTTGATAGATTGATTGATTGAATATTAACGTCGCACTGTTCAGCTACACGAGGGCTTTTGATGTATTGGGGGAGGGGGAGAAATAAAGAGGCAAAAGTAATCTGGAATAAGTAAATCCTTCGCAAACATTGAGAAGGTAATTTTATTGAATTCCAATGTCTTTGGACTAAATTTATGGATAGCAGTGCACAGAAAAGATCGTACTTTGGAAAGACGTATATATACGTCTATAGAAATAAACGCTGAGCGAGACGTTTATATACACGAGAGGGGTGGGGTTGCTTAAGAGGTTAAAGTCGTATCGTAATTTTAGCGTCAAAGTTTAATACTATTGAATTCAGTACATTATTATTGTATAGGGGTAAAATTATGATTGAATACTGGGTCGCGAATATTGCAACTTTGAGAAGCACTGGTTTAGATGGAGTCTTGAAAACGTTATCGGTGGCTATGTGTGAAGTTCCGGGTTAAAATTAAGGCACAAAAAACCCTTTCTTAAAGAATAATATAAACCTTAAATTAAAACGAATTATTTCTATACCTGAAACTTTATTTTTTTATGTTTAAAAAAAAATTGTATTTTTTTGTATCAAACGACATATTTTTGTGCGGAAGAGAAAAAAATATTTTCCTTTAGAGGGAAAAAAAATCGATGGCCAAAAGAGTGTGCAGAGCGATATTAGATTTAAGTTCCAATGAGTCATGAGTGTAACCTATTGTGTTTGTTTTGCATAGGACAAGAAACACGTTTTTTATCTCATCCCACTCCAGTACGCAGGGAAATATTTTAACACATTTTAATAATACGAGTATATTATATTTGACGACGGACTACCTATCGGTACAACTGAAGTTCAGAAAGCTGTTCATTTGTCAGAGCCAATGAAGAGCGCGATTCTGATGCAGAAATTGATAAAGAAACTCTCAAAAATCTGCTGCAATTTATAATGATTTACATTATTCGGAAACTGTAAAACGAACGAAGCCCTCGTGTTGCTGAACAGTGCGACGTTAATATTCAATCAATCAATCAATTGGTGACGAACCACGTAATTTTGAACCATGGTCAAGTGACGTGGACGACACCTGAGCTGGCACCCCCTCTCCTAACTACCACACCACACCAACGGGAGGACGTTTCAGCTCTCAACAGATTTAACGTGCATCGCTGCCCTACATGGCGGGTCTTTAAATGTACTGGGCTCTAACTAGTGACAAGGCAAGCCACGGTCCGATACCTATACCACTTGGCTACCGCGGCCGTAATATTTAGTGAAAAGATGTGGAATTCTGTAAATGGCTGAAAACACCAGGAAACATTTTAATTAATAGTTAATAATATTGAAACAGTAAACAGGCATAAAAAGTGAGCTTAATGTGAGATATGAGATAGTGAAAATAAAGAATTGGTCTAATTTTAAATATAAAAAAAGATCTGTATATCATACATATTTGAAAAGAATTATTTTTGTAGAATATAATTAAAAAATACTTTAGTTTAATTTTAGCATTTCAGTTAGTATAACCATCAACATACATACTTTATAGAGCTAATTTATACAAAAAAATACATCCTTTATCATATTCAATAAATAAATATTTAAGTTTAACGTATACTTTCCTTTGCTTTGCTAAGTTAGGGCATATATATTCATATTAAAAATATGTTTATAATCTTAGAAAAAGATTTAAAAATTCTCTTTATTATGATCCTAGATTAAAAACTTGGGAGGGGGGATATCTGATCAACAATTTTCTTGAGTAAATTATTCAGTGTTTCAAATTAATTAAACAGGTCAAACTCTTTTAATACCAGTTTTATGTTTTTCACTTTCCTTTCAAAAAAAATTATTTTCTATTTAATTTACACCATATTTCTTTCTTTCTTTCTTTTTTTACTTAAATAAGTGAAAAAAAATATTTCGAATTGTTGAATATTTACATATAAAAATATAAATTTATCTTTTAAGCATCTGAATATTTTAAAAAAAAAAAAAAAATGTAAGATAAAAGGCATTTGCGGAAATTTGCTTACTATGAAAAGAAGGTTAAATGCAAGTCACCTAATCATGCGTAAGGGAATTTTTGTAAATTTTATATTTTAATATTTCACAGACAATTGAATTGAAGTTCAGCAATTTTAAAAAGTAAAGTAGAATAACATAAAACAAGTATAAAAAAAAATTCAGTCAGTTTCTACTTAGGTCAACAATTTTTTTTTTATATTTTAGTTATTTTTTTATTAAATAGTTATAATTAATATCAATATGTATATACATGGACAAAATCGCACTATTAAGTGGCAAAATAAAAAGCAATTTTCCTTTTTTCCTTCTATATCGTGTTATTTTTTTTTTGTTTGTTTATTTTTTTTATTAAATTTAATTAATTTTTAATAAAAAAAAAACCTTTTCAGAAAAGTAGGCCACCCAGGGGGGATTGAAACCACATTTTTGGATTAGAACAATGACCATCCATTGCCAAAAGGACACAACAAAAAATTTTTCTTTCTATATATATGTTTTTGGACTATTATTTTTTTTTTTTATTTTAATTTTAAAAAATTAATAAATTTAAAAATTTAAAAAAACTTTTATATAACATCAAGTGCCATCTGCTATAAGTTTAAAAAAATGTGTTTGAACTTGAATGGATGAATATAAAATATTTTATTAACGATTGGGAATTTGAATAATATATATATATATAGGAAGAGAGTGAACTAATACAGTAGGAATTAAAAAAGAACTATACATCTTTTGAAACAAATTCTTTTTATTGCAATTTAATTTTTAAGAAAACTAATTTCTGGTAGGTTAATCCACCGGAGGGATAAAATTGCACCACCAGCTCGTTTTTCTTTAATATACTTCTATCCTAACTAAAGTGAACACACAAAAATAATTCGCAAAGTTGGCGATAAATGAAGCTATGTAGTGCAACATAAACCAACCACAAAATGTATTAAATTTTCGATTACATTTAAAAAATTTAATATTAAAAGAAAATAATGAACGACGCAAAACGTTTCAAAACTTCAGTTGAAAGCTGAAATAAAACACCTCATTTTAAAAAACATAAAAGTTTCGCGCTGGAAACTTCTGTATACAGCCATTACTGAATAAAAGTCGTCCGGAAATGTCCGGTGTGCAGGCGTATAAATAACCCTATTACTTTGAAAAATCTAAACAAGTTTTACGACACAGTAGAAAAGTAATGTGTCACTACGACAGGTGGGACGCGTTGCTCCAAACCGGATATTATATTTATAAAAAATGGTGTAGATGTGAGTAAACATTCGGAGCATGATTCAGGACCAAAAATAGAGTCATAAGGTATGCCCCTTTTGGCCAGTGCGTTATAAATCTAGACGAGATAAGACGGCCCTTTTACACACAGTAAATAAAGAAGCAGAAAATGCTTCTTTTTTGACTTTTATAAATTGAGGCGGAAATGTTTGATGTCCTCTTAGGTTTGCGCTGAAACAAATGACTTGTAATTTATAGTACAGGGACTAGACTACTAGACTAGTATTACTAGAATGTGCGACGACCAAGTTTTCTTAATACTAACAGGTCGTAGGTAGGATTTGTATATTTTTTAAAACTATTTACAGTCAAAGGAATAACATTAAAGTGAGGAAAAGTGTCTAAAAAGTAGTCTATATGTGAATACGGACATTATTATACATAATACGTAAACACTATTGTATAAGTACATACATAATATGTAAATTCTATTGTATATATACATACATAATACGTAAACACTATTGTTTATGTACATACATAATACGTAAACACTATTGTATATGTGTACATACATTAATTCGTAAACACTATTGTGTATATTTATATACATAATACTTAAACACTATTGTATATGTGCATACATAATACGTAAACACTATTGTATTAATGCATACATAATACGTAAACACTATTGTATATGCACATACATAATACGTAAACACTATTGTATCAATACATACAAAATACGTAAACACTATTGTATAAATACATACATAATACGTAAACACTATTGTATAAATACATACATAATACGTAAACACTATTGTATATATGTACATACATAATACATATACTATGTTGTTGTTTCTAATGTCACCTCATCGGCAAAGGCCAGATCGAGGCCCACGAAATTCATCAAGGTAAATGGCTAAGTGACGCCAGTCGTTATCCGTAGCTTTGAGCACCATTTCGGTGACAGTATAATTTTGCTCGTTTCTACCCAATTTTGTGAGAGAACACTCTGGGGGGAGTCAGGGCCGCCCATCTCTCTTTCCCTTCCACCAAACTCACGAGATTAGAGTATCCCCCCTCCCTGCCCCATAGGCACTATACATTTACAAACATCCATGCCTTCCCTTTGATTCGTATCCAGGTCGTATGACACAGCATTCAGCGTCACTAACCACTATACCGGATGGGCGGCATTGTATATTTACAAACATAATTAGAATGCTATTGCATATTTATATACATAATTAGTATATTATTGTATATTTACATACATAATTAGTATACTATTGTATATTTACGTACAAAATTAGTATACTATTTTATATTTACGTGCAAAATTAGTATACTTTGTATATTTACGTATATAATTATTGTTTGTATAACAGCGCTTCTCAAAGTTTCAATATTTTTTTTTAAAAACATTTATATATATGAATCCCTCACACCACAAAGTATGGCACGAGACTTACAGAAGTAAGTACGAAACACGCATTACAAAAGAAAAAAAAATTAAGTCATGAAGATTAAAAATATTCAGATTTCATTATTTATGGCATAATTTTCATCACGCCCTTCCTCTTACAATAACAATTTATTGAAAGCAATAATAATGCCCTTGACGCTAAGGCTACAAAACGACCTTGATTATAATCCATGGCACGACGGAATAAACCTGGCTGTAAGCCTAAGATCGGGGATGCTACCTGAATTCAGATAATTTCCCAGACATACGTAGAAGTATTGCACAGTATACAAAAGTATGTTATACATACATAGAGAGACGAAAATCAATGGAACAGTAAAATTAAGTGAAACAAAAAAAAAATAACAGATATTGGAATTTAAAAAAAAATATATATGAATGCTGCAGTATTATAAATGTTGCTGACTTAGGACATCTCTCTCTATTATAAATAAAACAATTTATATAAAAGTGGGGTTTTATAAGTCTTAAAACTAGCCAACCTTTCCCCTTTCTGATTATAATTCTGAGCAAAATCCTATAGAAAATAATAAATAGAATTTCTAAATCCACTACAAGAAAAGATAACTTACCTAAAATTTCATTCAAAAATGTATAGCTCGCGTTGAGTCTGTGCATAATAAAAAAGTTATTGCCAGATTCTGAATCAAAATACAAATTCAAAGCACAGTATTGTTGGTTGAATGGTAGCATTTAGCAAAAAGTATAAAATTGTTATTACATATATATACATATACCCACTATTATATATACCCCACTTTATATATATATTGAGAACATTTAGAAATCCCCTCGCACCACAAAGTATTGTACTGGGGCTTATAGAAATAAGCATAAACATACATTACAAGGAAAGAAGGAATTTTAAGTCATGAAAGATTTCAATACAAAACATCCATGCCTTCTCCCGGATTCGAACCCAGACCCTACCGCGACTCAGTCAGCGTCACTAATCACTAAACCGGATGGGCGGCTTATAAAATTGTTAGAACTAAAATATTTTTGTAGTGCGTGTATTAAGATAAATAACAGTTACTTAAGAAACTGTGAGAATATATTTATATTTGTCTATAAAATATTACTAAGCTTAAAATAAAACTAAAAAATAAGTATATATATAAGTTTAACTGTTATTTGAATATGTAGGTAACTCTATAAATATATCGGACTTTGAAAAATGAATATTCATGGTAAAATCTATAATAATAAATTATTAATCTTCAAAAGAATTATAACTCAAACATAGCCTTTTAAGCCTTTTGTGTAATATGTATATATATATATATATATATATGGGTGGGGGTAAATATATATATATATATATATATATATAAAGGCTTAAGATGAAATATCGTTTATAACTAAGCTAAAATTTATCTTTGAACGCGAACACGACATAAAACTTCATAAGAAATCCTAATATATATATTACTTTATACAAAATACATCAAATAAGTAAAAACACGCATTTTATTTTATATAAGTTAATTGATGCAAAAAACATATTTAAGCACTTTTACGCAAATAGTTGGTTAGCATGTAATACATTTTCATGAAATGTGTGTTTACAGGAAAAGCAGAAATAAGTCTTGGAAAAGTTTGCAGAAAAAAAAAAATAATTGCTTTGAAAGAGATTCTAATACAATTTTTCTATTCATTCCGATTTCGAAATCTCCGACAGACTTTCGAAAATGTTATTACTTTGTTATAGTTAATCCCATAGTAATTGGCTGCGGTTTTATTTCTCAAAGATTTTGGTTAAAAAGGTTCAACGGCCTTGATCATTTTTTTTTCTTTTACCAAACATTTGTTTTTTCTTGACCACTTTTATAACGAAACACAATTGAAAAATTGCAAAATATATTGAAATTAATTGTTCAATCTGTCAGTCTACAGACTTCAAGAATAAATGCATATATACTTGAAACCAATTATTTATATCATTTAAGCATACTTAATTGTGTTAATAATTTTTTAGAATGTAAAATTGCATTTCTTAACTTTTCTAATCTTAAATTATTATTTGCTTTTATTTCAACATATATGTATGTTTTTCCATTTTCTATTGTTATTCCACTGTGTAGAAGGAGCCTACGTATATTCATTCTCTCAAGACACAATGTCCTCCAGTTGATGTAATATTTCAGAGAGGGGGTGCCAGATCAGGTGTTGCCCTCGTCACTTAACCGCTAGTCGAAATTACGAGTCTAGTCACCAATGGCCCTCGGTTTGATTTAAAGTGCACACCAATATAATTCTCCCTCAGTTGTTATTAATGCGACACTTCGAAGCAACAACAGATCTATTGGCAAGATACCACGTAAATTTGAACCACAGTCAAGTGACGAGGATGAAACCTGAACTGGATCCCCATCCGTAAAGATTTATCTGTATGTCGTCAGATAACTTTGAGTGAGTGAGGGAATATTGACGTTGCACTATTCTGCTACTGGAGGGCTTTTGGCGACGGACCTCGTCATTTTGAATTATGATTAAGCGACGAGGATGACACTTGAGTTGTCACCCTCTTCTCTTAACTTTCACACCACACCAGAGGGAGGACGTGATTGATTGATTGAATATTAATGTCGCACTGTCCAGCTACACGAGGGCTTTTGGCGACGGACCACGTAATTTTGAACCATGGTCAAGTGACGTGTACGACACCTGACCCGGCACCCTTTTAACTACCACACCACACCAACGGGAGGACGTTTCAGCCTCGACAGATTTAACGTGCATCGCTGCCCTACACGGCGGGTCTTTAGTGGACTGGGCTCAACTCGTGACAAGGCAAGCCACGGTCCGATACCATACCACCTACGCGGCCACAGAGGGAGGACGTATGAGCTCTCGACAGATTTGACGTGCATCTTTCCCCTACACGGTGGGTCTTCAGCGGTTCTAGGCTTGAACTCATGATATGCCGGTCATGAGTCAGTTACCTTGACCAATAGGCTACCGCGGTTACAAAGAACTTTGAAACTCGACAGATTTTACGTACATCACAGACCGTACATTCTTTAGTTACACATAATTAACCTAATGCATGAAATAATGATGGTCCTGTTATGCGATGATAATTCAAAATTATAAGTGCAATAACTGTCTGCCGAGTTTTTTTGAATTAATGTTAATTAAAAATTGTAACACTTCGAACAGTTGGGATATAAACGTTCAAAAAGCAAAAAAGCAATGAATAATAGCCAGAATTAAATATAGTCGAGCCTCCTTTCAACGAAGCTCTGTTATACAAATTTCTCTATTTTGCGATTTTTTTACTGTAACTAAGAACATTTTACTATTTCCTTTGTAAAATAACCTCCAAATAGCGAAGTGCCTTTTCTCTATAGCGAACTTTTACTTTTGTATAATTCGATTTTTTTTCTCCCTATTTTTAAAATTCGGGACACTTTTCAAATTATTCTCTCTTTTAGCACATTATATGGGGATCGATGACCTAACTCGCTTAGAGAAATGAAATGGCGATAATTTTTCGCCACAGCCACACGTATAACTTAGCCAGTGCGTTAAATTTCCCCGGACGTATATTTACGTCTTTCTGAAGGACGATCTTTTCTGTGAACTGCAATCCATAAAAATTATTCCGAAGGCTTTGGAATGACATTGACAGTGTTTGCACAGGATTTACTTCTTTTTTTTTCTTTTTACCCACCATACGCTCGAATACGTGTTTAACCCTCTAAGCGGTTCGCACTTAATGTCTGCATTCTGAGGATGGGTTCAAAAAAGCACCGCACATATTTTTGCTTTCAGTGGGTTCTCAAAAGCGGTTGAGCCGTATTTTTAAGAATGCGGCTCGGCCGCTTTGAAATCTTGCGAAGATTAATTATGCAGTGGACGGTATACTGATATTTTTTAATCAGTGAAATGAGATTTATTTTTATTTTCTCAGAATGCAATTTGTGTTTTTACTTTCAGTATATTAATAATTTTTAAAATATATTTTATATTCGACTTTTCGATATGCTCGTACCACCCCCCTCGTAGGTTTATCAGGCCCCACAGTTTGAGAAACATTGAATTACTAATTAAAAATAATGTACGTTAAAAGTTAGTCGTAGGCTTAAAATTAAAAAAAAAATGTCGTTAAAAAATTCCTTACTTTTAATATAAATTTATTTCCTCTAAAATTGAAAATGCAGTGTATTTTTGGATAATCTCCCCCCGCCCCTCTGTTTTCCTTGCAGATTTCTTTTTGATGGATAAGATATATAAAATGAATAGATATTAATTTCAAAAAAAAGTGTGAATAATTACTTTTTTGGAAAAATATATAATGTTTATGAATTCAAAGTTCGTCTTGAGGGGTTTTAAAGTATATTAAAAGATGCAGCTCTGAGTGACGAACTTTCCTTTTAACGAACTTTTTTTTTCGGAATGTAGTGACTTCGTTAAGGTATCCGACTACTTACGGCAACTTTTTTTTGAAAAAAAAAATGGAGATATTGAGGGTTTTTTTATGGTGTTAGATTTATTTACTACATATAAGAAAAATATGCTAAAATTAAGAAGAGGAAAAAAAATTATTATTACTAAAATGGGGAAAAAATGGGTAAAAACCGACAAAAAATGACAATCGGGGCTCGCTCTGTAAAAGTATTAAATGAACAAAATCTGAATTTTTTAATTTTTATGTATTACTTTGCAATTCCTTTTTTAAATGACCTTCACAGGATAAGAAATACTTTATTTTTTACAAAAACTACAGCACTATCTTAGCCATTATATGAAATTGCTTAGAAAAAACGTGATAATATTCACATAAAGAACCGTAAATTTTGTAACAAAACATTGATGGATAAATCTAAAGGATACAATACTTCTAATGTTATACAGCAAATACACAACAAATTTTCAGAAAAAATTTTAAAAAATTTAGTGAAACGTGTTCCGTTTGGTTTTTGAACAAAACACATTTCCATAAAACGCATTCTTTAAGTTTGACCCTTATGAAAATATATTTTTTTTACTAAAACACTTTTTTTTTCTAAATGGAAAATAAAAACTTTGGGAATAAAAAAAAACAAATAATTCATAAATGGAAATTTTTATTTTTAACCCGGATCACTCGCGGGTGTTTTTTTCCCCAGCCAAAAAAAATCCTCCCAGGATTATAAAAGAATGCGCAGAACCACTTTTCTGTAGCCACATTTTAGGTCATTGAACCTTCAGGCCTGTCAATTTTTCCCCAAATGATTGAATGTAAACTGCAAAAAATTTATCAGGGGGGTGAGAACTCCCGGAAATTGAACATTTGTATACAGTCTGCTCTGAATGTTTGGGGAAAAAGATTAAAATATTGTTTTCTACTTTTTCATCATTATATCTCTTAATTTTAAAGTATTTTATTATACTTTTATTTTTTCTGGTTTATAAAAAAATAAAATTTTGTTTTAAAATGAAAATTTTGTATGTTTAGTTTAAATTAATGGTAGTCCCATTTTTGCATAAATTTAATAATTTTACTTTTATAATAAAAAACATCTTGTACTTTTAAATATGTATCATAATGACAGTTTTATTTTTAATTAAATACACGTGTTAAAAAATTTGGGGGTACTGTACACCCGGAGAAGACGGGAAAAAAAACCCGGGGGGGCGAGAAAAAAATCATGATTTTTAGGGTAGTTGAATACTTTTAAATAGAGATCCGAATATATATATATATATATATATATATATATATATATATATATGTTGTGTGTGTGTGTGTGTGTGTGTGTGTGTGTGTGCGTGTATAAGAAATTTATATAATATATCAAAAACAAGAAATAATATATAATGAAACTAACAAGAAATAAAAATATAAAAGCAATACATGAAGATTGAATGTATAGAAAAATACAAAAAAGAAACTACAAAAAAAAAACAAAAAAACTAGCGAGTCAGAAAGCTATTTCAGACTTAGTACCGAATTAGTTGGGTTAAACTAGGTTGAAGGCACCAACCGGGCCCCTTTGCAACTCGGTAGGAAAAACTAAATAAAATAAGTAAAAATACAAAGAATATAAGACACGCAGAAAGTATGAGAAAGCCACCGACCACTATTCTGCAAAAAGTCCCCCTAAAATCTTAAGGCAGAAAATTCCTAAAAAAAATCACTAAAGAATTACATAAGAAATGGATTTTTCAAAAAACAATTTTACAAACTTCTACTCACAGAGCTTTTTCCAAGAGAGCCAAGAGTCTTGAAATTAATGGAAAGCTATTATTCACTGGGTTAGAAAACCAGATTGTACATAAACGCATCTCTTAAACCAGCCAGCAAAGATGGATGCCAAGAGAGATGACAATCGAATTTGGTAGGCTACGAATTGGTTGGCGGTTGTCAAAAATGTAGAAAATGTGTAAGATTTTTAAGATGTCTGTGGATTATTATTACTATTATTATTATTATTATATATATATATAATGCTTTTCAATTCTTAACTATTATTAATAGTTTAATCCTATGCTCCCACAGACGAGTCCCAAAAACGTAAATAAGTGACTCCTGTATGGATTCTCAAAGCCCAATCATCACTTCCTGTATTATGGCAAGTGGTTTTCTGGAAATTCTTCAACTGACTTAACACCAAACGTCAGACCAGATGAAAAATGAAGGGCAAAAAACTTGCAAAATTTTTGCCAAAGCCTTTACTGTTCTAAAGGGCCATTATTATCCATGACAAAATTTAAAACCCCGAGAATTTTTGAAGGTAAAACGGGGGTTTTTAATATTATCAAAGTTATTCAATATTTTTAAAATTACAAATTTTTTGTTCATAATTAAGAGACAAATACGTGGAAGTCGAATTTAAGCAATATATATATATATAACATAGATTTGACTTAAAATGACTTAATTTTATATTCATTAGCTTTCTATATAAGAGGGTTTTGTAATATTTTCGACTTTTTAAAAAAAAAAAAACATTTCATTTATCAGTCATTTATTATTTTTTATTATCATTTCAACAAATTTTGTTAAAACCCGGGTATAACGCACCCTTTCCTCTTTTTTGTTTTTTGATATATTCCCGAAGCCCCCTTTTGGGGAAACCTGGAAAGGTGTGTAATTTTTTATTTTTTTGAATTATTTATTCGAGATATATCCCCAGAATATGAAAAATAATATACTACTAGAACTACAACATTTTAAAATTATTAGAAATGTTGTTTATTTTAAATAAACTTTTTCCGATTTATGAAAAAGTTAAATTTTTTTCTATTCATCTATTTTTATTTTAAACTCTCATTTTTTATGGCGTATAACCCCCCCTTAAATTTCGATCTTTTTTTTGTTTTAAAAATCGCGTTAAAACCCGGGTTTTTTAGGATTTTTACAAAGATATCAAATAGTATCCCTATATACAGGGTAAGTCAAAATGAATATAGAGCGATTACAAACTGCTACAATTATATTTAATGTAAAGGAATCTATTGATAAGATTTACACATAGAATTTAGACGGAACTTCAAAACTTTGTTTACATCCGTCATAGATGTTCTATGTGACTTCTCTTGGTCTCATGGACAAGGGAAACTTAAATTGTGTGGTTCTTTCTTTTTCTGTGAAAAAGGGAAAGGAATTAAAAGTTTACTTTAAATGATCAGATTGTTAATGCCAAACCAGATCTTTTTACGGATTGCATTGTCAGCAAATGGCCACCACCCATTTGGGGATGAGACTTGCCCTTTTTTAACCAACACCTTCCAAAGGTTTCCCTTGATTGAATATTAACGGCCCCCTGTTCAGCTACACGAGGGGGTTTTGGCGACGGACCACCCTTTTGAGCCTGGCAAAAAGACGGGACGCACCCGAGCTGGCACCCCTCTCCCCAAAACCAACCCCCCCGGGGGGACGTTTCGCCCCCGACAGATTTAACCCTCGCCCCCCACGGCGGGTCCGGGGCGGGCCCCAACCCGGGGCCCAAACCACGGTCCAAACTGGCTCCGCGCCCTCCAAACGTTGGATTGGTCAAAGTAGAAACCAATGATTCTTCTTTTTCCCGGACCTTTTTTTCTGCGACTTTTTGGGGTTCTGTGAAAAATTTCGCCTTTCCCTACCCCAAAAAATTTAAGAACTGATATACGCATTTGTAATGCACTTGCGTCGCTGACTGTACTAATGGTTCAGAATGTTTGCCGTGAAATGGAGTATCACCTGGAAGGTAGAACTTTTCCAGGTACGGCCACCCAATTTTTCAAGATTTTGCGGTCCACCCGTGTTGTGGCGACACAAGGGGGGGGGGGTCCATGGCCAGACCCCCCATAGCCCTTTATTTTTTCCGATCCTTTTAATCCAATGTATAGTGCGTAAAAAGTAATTAATATTTGTTATTAGCATTTTTATTTAATTTGTAATTAATTATTCAGATTTTTTTCTGTTTTTTTTCCCCCAATTGACAAAATAAAAAAATGGTTGCGCCTTTTAATAAAAGAATGAATTTAACGTGCACTGCAGTAACGGGGTTTTGGGAGGAAGAAATTTTAACCAAATTAAAATGGAGACACCTACGCACCCCTTCCAAACCACCAACCCAAAACGGGGAACTTTTAGTTAAGTTTTTGGGGGTTCTGTGAAAGGCGCCCATCCCAAAACTTTTAACTGGTACGCAGGCCGCTCGCTTGGAGGGTCAAGTTAAAATTTTTTGCCAAAGGGAGTTTTCCCTTTGGTTGGAGCAGATTTTCCGCGGACTTTATTCTTAAAATATGGGGCCCCCTTTTACCAAAAAAAGAGACCCATGGCCCCCTTTTAAATCCCCTTTGGGTTGACCGTAAAATTTTCCAAATGTTTCCCGTAAAGGGGTAATTAAGATTGTTTTGGGGCGATTTCAAATAGGCAATTTAATTTTAAAGATTTGCGGTTTCCCCGGGGGGGGGACAAAATTAGGGAGGGTAAATGGTTTAAGGCCTTTCACTACCAGTTTTCCCCGATCAATTTTAACCAAAGGGTAAAGTGCGTAAAATGAATTAGATTTTTAAATTACCAAAAAAAGAAAGTTTTCAGTAAATTTAAATTTTCCCCTACGTTTTGGTTCCCCGCAATTTGACAATTCCCAAAAATAGTGGGCCGCGTTTGATTTATCAACAAAAAAATGGAGACCTTCGACCCCCCCCTTTTAAAAAAAATTCTTGTGTGTGCCACTGCCAATGTCTGGGTGTGGTGAGGTAGAAAAAATTTATTATTAAACTTAATAATAAATATAGGGGGAAATATGTACTTATCTGCAGAACTAAAATAAAAAAACAACACTTTTAAAACCACGTTTAAAGCAAAACGCAAAATATAAACTTAATAATAATAACCACAAATATAATTATATCAAATGATGCACTTATTATGAAACAATGCAAAATACATTAAAAAATAAAACATTTTCATCTAAAGTTAGTTTTCGTTGTTGTAGTCAGTAGAAGACTTATAAGTCTGCGTACTGTCACCAATCCTGAATTTTCCGGATATATTTACCAACTGCTAAAATCTTCAGGCGATCTCCCCAAAATGTCTTGGCAGTTTACCGGTCGATCGCGATCGACGTAATGCCTACTCTGGATCTAGTTGCTGTCCATGTGAACTAGGGAAGTCACATAGAATATATATATGACGGATGCATACAAAATATTAATTCTCCTACATTCTGTATAAATCTTATCGAAAAATTATTTTCCATTAAATAGTTATAGCCGTTTGCAATCCCTTTATATTCATTCTGACTTACCTGTATATTGGGATACTATTTGATGTCCAAGATACATTTAGTTAATTTTTATAGCACATTTCGGTTTAAACTGATTAATGAAATATTTCTTTTTATTTTAAGAGTCAAAAATATTACAAAACTCTCTAATTACAGAAAACTAATGAATATAAAATTTTTAAAGTTTCTTCTAACTTAAAAAAATGGAATTGTTCTAAAAATGAAACAAAGGCCTTCGGACACACAATTTATTGCAGAATTATTATTTTTTTCACCAACATTTAATTTAAAAACGAGTTTAAGAAACAGAACTGTTGGAGGAACAAATGGATTGATCACGGCCATATCAATGATTATATATTTTATTTAATTATAATTAATAAAATATATAATAGATAATTATCTATTATTAGAAAAAAATTGAATCAACGTATCAAAAAAAAAAAAAAAAGCATTTAAAAATAAATTGAAAAAAAAAAAAATTTATTTTTAACCCCGAAATTCGCAGCCATCTATTATTTTTTAAGCGAGCATAGAAAAGAAAACGTGTTTGGTATAACTTTGCATTCGTTCTTATGCCTTGCATTTCTTCTCTAATTGTTTGCATCCAACTTCCAAGTCCTTGCATAGGATAGGCCGAAAAGTGGCCTATATCACAACAAACTAAAATCTTCCAATTTGGTCAAAGGAATTGAATTTCGTTTGGAGATAAATTATTTATTCATTGTAAGCAAGAAAATTTATCGCTTAAAAAAGAGAAAAAAAAGAAAAAAGGATTCAAAAAGTAAATTATGGGAAGATGGATTAAAAAAGACATTAAAAAAAAAAAAGATTTTTTTAAACGGGGTTGTATTTTATTTTTGCTAGTAGGGGGGTTTTTTATTATGTACTCTTCTGTAAATTTGGTTTCCTTTCTAGGTATACTTGTACACTAAAAAAAAAAAGCCAAACAAATTTTCAATATCTGACACCTCATAAATAACCGAACAAATTTTTGTATAAAAAAAAAATAGTAAGCCAGAATTTAAGAAACACGTTTTTTTCTAGATAAATATCTTTTTCAGAATACAGTAGTACCCCGAACTTATGCGACAAGTGGGATTGAATGATAAGTCGGGTTATAATCTATATATATAAACATGGATGTTTGTATATATGAAACCCATCCTCAACACAGTTAAACCCGATGCCTAAAAAATTAGCATGTTTGTATTTTTTAGGAAAAGGTTTTTGTGCTACCCTCTTTGTTGCAGATTCCCCAGGTGGTGCTGCGCAAAAACTTCCCCCAGTTAAATCAATCCCAAGTGGCCAACAGGGTCGCCAAAAGATCCTTTGCTCTATCGCCAACATTTCACTTGTTTCATTGAACCCCGCCATTATAATGTAAACGGCATTGTTGCGAATGTTACAAATTTAACAAAAATAAATACATAATGTAAATTTAATGTATTACACCCCCGATATAAATTATTTATACTATTTTAAGCGTTCATTGCACAAAATGTGAAAAGTGTTACTTTTCTGAATAGAGATCAGCTTAGGAGATTTTTTAAAATCGACCCACACAATTACGGGGGGGGGTTATAAATAAAAAATCCATCAGCTATTAGATTTACAGCCCTTTAAAATTTTACAAATATGTTTTTTTTTTTTTTTTTTTTTTGTTCAACTGAGTTTTTTTTATTTTGTTTAATTTGCATTCACGTAAAATTAAATCATTAAAAACTTTTTTTCCTTCAATCTGTATTGTTTAAATTTTTAATTCACCCGTGTGAAGAACAGGTATATCAGCTAGTTTCACATATAAATTATTTTTTGTAGGAGCCGGAGACGAAAAATAATAATTTGAAAAAAATTCAATTTTCCCTCTTTTGGGAAAACAAAAAAAGTAAAATTTAGGTTGTTTAATTTATATTACATACTTTTCAGAAAAAAAAAACAATTTTTTTGGGTTTCTATTGTGGGAAAAAAAATTTAAACACTTTAAATGGATAGTTCAGAAATAATTTAATAGAATCTTTGCAACGGGGTTGAATGATTGAGTATCAACATCGCATCTTCAAGCAATGCGAGGGATATTGGGATGGATCTCTAACCTACAACATCACGTCAATGTGAGAACATAGAGATTTGACAGATTTAACCCCATATTAGTTTTCCCACACCGTGAGGAGTAAAAAGCTGGTCATTACTAATTTGCCCAGACGCTGCACGGGAACAATATTTTCTTTTTTTTTTTTGATATAAAATTTTTTTATTCTTTTGGTGATTTTATTAATGCAAAGGGGTTTTTAAGAGATGCAGTTTGTCCATGGTATTGAAATACTTCTCAACGGGGATTTTCATTGTGGTGAAGGTGGGAGTTTTTCATTGAAGGTACAAATTTAGATTTTTGAAAATATTCGATAAGGAACAGGGATTGGAAGGGAAATGAAAAATTTTTTTTGAAAAAATAAAAATTTTAAAGCTAATCAAAAACAAAAAAAAAGGGTCTCTGTCCCCATTGTAGTGTAAGACAGTATTATACCATGCTTTAAATTGTGTGTGTTTTTTTTTTTGGGGCACACACACCCCAAAAAAACCCGGGAAACTTTTAAAAAAGAGGTAGAGCATAAAAAATTCCCTTTTTGTACGGGGAAGAAAAATTCTTCTAGGGTCCCAAAAGACATTTTCAAAACATAAATGTACTTTAAAAACCCAAACATTTGGGGGTTTTGTTTTCCCCTTTTTTAAAAACCCAAAAAATAGTGTGGAGACTTTAAAACGTAAAATAGAAATGAAATTCTTACATTTTCGCATTTTGTTAAGAATACCCTTAGTTATATGCAATAAAAATATGTTTTTTAAAAAGGACTTTTTTGGGCAAAAAATTAAACCCCCCAAAAGGGGGTTAGCCCCATCATACCCTCCACACTGTAAATTTTTAGGGGCATCAGAACTGGAACTCATGGTTCGACTATGATAGTATTTTACTTAACGTCGCGTTTACTGAGGCAACAAGACTTTTTACCAATGAACCATCAACCATTTACATCATACCAACTTGAGAACATTGAGTTTTGATAGGTTTTACCTCATCAGCTCCCTCATACTACGAGTCTTTAATGGCACTCTGGATCATATACATGATTCCTCTTTGATTTGATTTTAACCCCATTACACTGCTAATTAAAAATACGCTTATCGCTCCCAAGTGCTCCCCGTTTTACACATAGGTGAGCTTGCAGCGTATTGGAAGGAAAAGAAAAGGCACAAATAAGCATTTCTTTTCCTCTGAAATAAGTAAATCCTTCATTAGTCATTTCATAAGTCATTTCATTACATTCCAAAGCCTTTTGAATAATTGTACTAACAGTCTTCATAAAAAATCGTATTTTGGAAGGAAGAATATATATGTCAGGGGAACATAACGCACTGTTTAAGGGAGCCGGATATATACGACGGTGGCACCTATGAGTTCATTAAAAAAGTCTCATAAAATGTTGAATTCTATGATTTTAGGGCAAATTAAGGTATTGAATTCACAAAAACAGGTGAAAATTATAATCTACATATTAATTTAAGAGTAATTCAGGTTTCCGTGTCTCGAACTGTGGCCTAGCTATCATTAATTGAGTATGTTTCCAAAAAATTTATATAAAATTTTCAGTCAAATGAAATAATCTGCGTTTACAATCAAACACAAAAACGCATTAGTATAACAGTCATTAATCAATTTTATTTTCAGTCAGCTGATTTTTTATATGGGTGACATAATGATTAATTACCTTTTATTAAAATAAGCAGTACAGAAGGACATAAATTAGCGAGTATTTATATTCTACTCAGAGATGTGACGTATACATTTTTATGAAAACTAATGACTCTAAAACAAAAACCTTTGTAACTAATTTCAAATAATTTTATTTAAAAATTTCTAAATAATCAGAGCTGTTCGGTGAAAACTTATGTTAGCTTTTTCAACAGTAACGCTTGACAGGATAATGTTTCTAATTTTTTATAACGCTTACACAACCACTTTGATTTAATTAACCTCTCAGGTGTGTAATAATGTTTTTCTACAACATTAGTTATCTCTTTTTTTTTCTTTCAAATGAGACGGCAGAATGATAATTACCATTGCAGATCTGGAACATTCCCCGGGGGCTGGTTCCCTTTTTAGTGTGGTACTTACTATATAGGCGGATACCAATTGCCACAATGTACTTTTGATGCCCAGTTTCCTTCCCAGAGAGTGGCAATTAAGCTCTAACGATGCGGAATTGTTATCAGAATTCAATACTGCAAAAAGCACCCAAATTAAACAGGCACTCTAGGGAACTTTAACATGCCACACGATCATACAATGTGGACGCTGTCGAATTCTTGCATCATGGAAATCCACCGGCTTGGGCCGGGGTCGAACCTGTAAACGGGTGTATAAGGCCAGTGACTAACCAACTACGCCCCCTAGCCGACACAACATAACATAACCTATAAAATCACAAAAAAAAAATATTTAAATTGAATGATAGGTATTTATTTAAATACACGGCTTTTAATATCTTGAAAAAATACCTTTTTTCAAGATTAAGAAAATTCTTTCAGTAGTAAAGTCATACTTAAATGTTACGAAATATGTAAACGCAAAATGAGAAGAAACGTAAGCTTTACAAATAATATTCACCTAAAAATACAGAATTACCCTTGTTGAATGCAACCAAAAATTTCATAATATAATAATTTTTTTTCGTGAATATAAAAGCAGCATAATGTTGCCGAAGTACATTTTTATTCCATTATTATAGATTTTACAGAATTGCAGGCTTATTATTACTTTTATGTTCTCTTCTGAGACATTTAATATCTCCATCCATAACTACTATTCAGATATTAAACTGAATAAATTTATTTGCTAAAATAAAATATTTTTTTTTAGAAAAAATAATGGTTCTTCGTTGAAAAGAGAGGAGGAATTTAATTCAAATATAGAAGAACGCTTAAGAGAGAAAAAAAAAATATTCACAGAAATATAGTTCCATTGAGAGAATAAATAAAGTCATGGATTCCTTTGAGTAGAAGAACTGGTAAATTTCTTGACGCAAAAATCCAAAATAGTATTACTCAATTCATAAAATGCATCGAATTTTCTTTTTCGATTGTGATGGTTTTATTTCTTAAAATACTCATTACGGAGAATATATTATGTGCTTTAAATAAAATTTATCAGTCATTAGTACTTGTAATATAATTTTTTATGTATTAAATAATTTTAATGATGCAGCAAATTGCATGAGTGAGTGAATATGAACGTCGCACTGTTCAGCTACACGAGGGCTTTTGGTGACGGACCTTGTAATTTTGAACCATGGTCAAGTGACAAAGACGACACCTGAGCTAGCACCCCTCCTCCCAACTACCACAGCACATCAACAGGAGGATGTTTGAGCTGCAGGAAATCGAAAACAATGGTATAAAATTATAGGGTATAAAACTCATTTTTGTTTTTTTCTTTGGTATGAATATTGATGATGTTTTCAAGGTGTTTGATTTCGAAAAGGACATTATAGTATTTTTACAGTAAAAATCGCATAACATAGTACTTCTTTTCAGTACTTGCGACCCAATATTCAATTACAATTTTCATCGCACCCCACTCATACTATAACAATGCATTAAAATTGATAATGCGATACTCTGACTCTAAAGCTACAATACAACTTTTACTTCTTAAGTGCCACTGGCGTATATAAACGTCACGCTCAGCCAGTGTGTAAATTGTCCGGGCGTATATATACGACTTTCCGAATAACGATCTTTATGTTCACTGCTATCCATAAGACTATTCCGAAGGCTTTGGAATGCAATAAAATGATCTTGACAGTGTTTGCGAAAGATTAATTTATTTCAAATGATTTTCTTATTGCATTTCTCCCCCAAAGTACCACACACGCTTGCAAACGTGCAAAACGTGGGTTTTTGGGAGCGAATCACGTAACTTCTAATAGGCAGTTTAAGAAAATTAAAAGTTAATTATAAACCATTAAATTATCTAGATAAGTGTTATTTTTTGCATATGATTTTACATGTATATATATATGACAAGCCCGTAGGGTCACTGGTAATCATTAAACTTGTTCTTAACTAAGTATTGCTGAATTAATTATGTAATACATTGTGCAGTACTGATACATTTTTAAGTGTATTATATCAGTACAAATGTGTATTTATTTCTTATAATGTCGGAATGTATTTTGTTCGTTGACTTTCAGTATATTAATAATTCTTAAAAATAATTTTTTATTTTCGACTTTTCAATGTGCTCGCGCCCTCCTTTCAAAATTATCATGTCCCCCTAGTTTGCGAACTCTTCTATAAGAGCATTAATTTGATTTATATTGATGCTACAAAAATTACTATGTGAATAAAAATATCAGATCATTTACCAAAAACTCAATAAATCTTTCGTATACCAAAAAATTTGAAAATTTATTTTAAACTTATTTAAGTTCAAATGTTTTTATTTCAATGATTTTTACTCAACATATACATATATACATATCTATGTTAATAAAAAATAAACTGTAATATATTTAATTTTGTTAACATATGTTTTTGTAGGGTTTTTTTTGCACCTTTAACACTAAAAAATATTGCAGTACCTTCAGTTTCGTGTTAAGCAATTTCACTGTATAACACAGTGAAAAACGTGTAATCGCGAAAACGCTTAAAACGAAATAATAGAAAGGTTCGGATAAATTACTATGTAATGTGCATTTTTTTCTCTTAAGAAAAAACGAAAGTCGCTTAACACGAAAAGATATCCCTTCTGGGAAGAAACAAAATGCGGAAAACACCAGCTGCGCAGGTAAGATTTAATGTGGGCGTGAAATGAAAGAGAGGTCATTTCACATGTTTCGTAGAAACGCTGATCAGTTATCCCGCGGTCACTCGCGCCCTTTTTTGCTACCGTCGTTACTCGCGGAGTGTAGAGAACACCCCAAACTTTTAACACGTGTATTTAATTATGAAAATAAAATTAAGTCATTATGATACATATTTATAAAGTACAAGATGTTTTTTTTGTATTATACAATTAAAATTATTAAATTTATTGCATACAAATGAGGCTAACATTAATTTAAACTAAACATACAAAATTTTCATTTTAAAACACATAATTTTATATTTTTCATAAACCAGTATATATAAAACGTATATACCAGTAATAAATATACTTTATAATTAATTAGATAATGATAGACGAAAGTAGAAAAATAATATTTTAATCATTTTCCAAACATTCCGAGCAAACTGTGTACAAATGCTCAACTTCTCGCAGGAGTTTTCAGCCTCCCAGATAAACTTTTGAAGGTCATTACATTCCAATCGTTCGAGAAAGAGGGATTGCATCAGGCCTAAAGGTTCAATGACCTAAAATGTGCAGCTACAGAAAAAATCGTGGTTCTGTACATTCTTTTTAGAATCCTGTGAGGATTTTCTTGTTTCTGGGGTGTACAGAACACCCAGCGTGAGTGATCGCGGGTTATGAAATACCTTTGGAATAGTCTGTGACAAGATCGAATTTTGTTTATTTAAGCGACTTTCCCCTCCACCTCTACAAACTGATAAACATAAAACATCTCATCTCTCAACAGTTGGCTTTGAAGGTCGGGGTGACGAGTACATCGCAGTGTTAATAGAAATCAATGAGTTTGGTTTGAATTATTTTTTTTTCTATTTCAGGAGAGTTTTTTTAGAAAACATAATGGCCAAAAAATCCAGAGGTAAAGCAAACTTCTATTTCGTTTAAAATGAAGATGGAACTTTTTAAGGCTGTTGATCAAAAACAGAAATCTGGTAAGATTTTGATATGGTTAACTCTACTATATCAACAATAATTAACAAAAGAGAGCAAATTATGTAAATGTTTGAACAATTTTTATTAAATACATGATTTCACACATATCTATGTAAATAAAATGCACTCTAATAAACTTAATTTTTTGACTATGCGTTTTTATTTTCATTTATTTATTTACTTTGTTATATTTTTTTTGTATTTATTTTTGTTATATTTTTGTTTTATTTATTTACAAATATTATAATCCCCTCAGTTTCGTGTTAAGCGATTTTCATTGCATCTTTGTCCTAAAGTTACGAAAATGCGAGATACAGGATTAACTAATTTCCCTTAGCGCAATTCAATATTTATAAATATTTCTGCGTAACTATTGTACTCTAATTACATCATAAATATGCATATCAAAGCATTTGATTCTTTAGATTTAAATTGCACAAAAATCTCAGAAATAGTTTCCAGTAGCACACAAGATTCACAATAATTTATTATTCATATCTAGATGTTCTGAAAAGAAATCAGATTGAATTCAAATAGAAGAATTCGGGAGAGTTTGCAATAAAGAAATGCTACGTTTCGGAGAATTTCGTTCCCGATATCATCATTTTTCCGTTCATTTCTATAGTTTGGAATTTTTATTTATTTTTTATTTTTAAGGGAGTTGGGCCTTTCGTCGAAACATCCTTACGTCCGATTTAAAGAGAATAAGCAGCGACATAGTACGAGGTTGCAAGTAAATAAGACATTTTTCCCTCGAAAGTCACATTTTTGTGAGTATAGAATTCAGGAAAAGGTTTTGAGATTTGATTCTTTCCGTTGACGGTAAGTTATTTGTGGAAAATGAATAGTAAATATCTCCCCTATCCCGTTTCGTCTCTCCCCGACACAATCAAAGAGTTAGTCAGCTTTTTAGTCGGATTTATACATCAGTAGCAACTTGGAAAGAGAAAATGAAAATATGTGTTCACGTAACTCAAATAAAACTCAATAGATAAGTAATGCGTAATTGGATGCCGCTATATAACTTGAAGTAAATTTTTCTTTCGAGTACAGTTCTGAACAAATTTGAAATGTAATACAAGACGTGAATAGGCATAATTACACTGTATGATTTCCTTTTATGCAGGGATGACTTAGCACAAGAATGCTATCCATTCGTCTAGCAGACTACGACTATAACAAATAGCCTTGTACCTCCCTTTCCCTCCCAAAAAAAACAGGAAATGTAACGTGAAACTCAGTACCTTCATATGAACTTGGCTAATACAGATAATGATATTTCCTTTTCTCAAAATATTTTCGCATATAGTATTTTTAGAACAATGTTAGTCTGTTAGACAAATGGGTTGCAGTAACGTTTGGAATTGAGAATCTGTCTTAGTTTTTTTCTGCGTTTTCGAGATGATGTCAAAGCGTTTTCGCGAAGAAAACTTTTGGTGTAAACCCGGGGCTATCTGAGAATTATTAAAAGAGTTAATTGAAGATGATAATTTTATTTCTTAGGATGAATCAGAAAATGAAAATTTTATTGAAGTTCAAAATCACGAATTTTCAGATAGGATGATAAATATCAGTTTAGGGAATGCATATGTTATATATGTACACAATATGACTCGCAAATCTGATAAAGCATTATTTGGAAGAAAGTTTGCGATAAAGCTAAGTGAATATCTCCTTGCGCCATGGTTGAAGAAACGTATAAATGTATCAACTTTGCCCCGATCAACAAGGACAAATATCTGTGAACTTTTGAAATTGGAGCAGAACATTAAACCATCTGAACAAATGAAAACTAAAAACAGGGAAGTATGTGCCTTTTGTCCAAGTAAATTGCGTAGAATAACACGAAATTTTTATTTATCATGTTATAGAGAAATATGCGGAGAGCATCATGCTAAAATGCGTAAAAATTGCTTCGAAAATAAATAAATTTTACTTTCTTGCTTATGTGAAGATTGGATGTCATGAAATCATCTGCATGTAATATAATTTTTTTTATTATTAACTTTTAAAATGAGTTTGAAATTTGCTAAAATTCATGTCGTCTGGTAGATGAATGGTTACCATTCCCATAAGTTTTTCAAAGGGTAGCATTCTAGGGTTAAGAATCTTTGTGGCCCTGGGTCCCTATACAAAAGTAGGCCCTACTGTAGATCTTTAAAAGTAGACAGTATATAAATAGCCTGCATTGTCAAATACTCGTTCAAACGGTCATTTTAAACAAATAAATGTACATAACTCACAATCTCAAAAACCTAGGCAAAAATCGGCTCGACCGATGGCCGCATTTTGAGAGCATGAGTTGAATCATTGCTTACGGTATTAGGCCTAGGCCTAGACACGGACAACAGTCATTACATATTAATACAGTCTTACCACTTTTGCTAGCTGACATGCAGTTTGAAATTCCCTGTTTTTCGGAGAATAATATTTGACCACATTAAAATTATCTGGATCATGATCTTATTAAAGCAGTGTCGAGAACAAAACGAGGCTCACTATGGAGGGTGAGGCACTGGGCCCGAGCCCAGTTGGTCCATGCCTTAAGTCGTCCCTGTCTTTATGGACGGTCGATACCAGGTGAGACAATTAAACTCCCGGACTGCACATTTCCCAGCCATTAGGCTTGGTGGGAAGGAAATAGAATGGAATATATAGGGGACCTTGACATTTTGGTGCTAGTGGCTCGATATTCTATTCCTCTATCTAGTTCAATTTGTCCTTTTATCCATCTTTGAAAACGGAGTTGTCGGGTCAAAGTGCCGCGATCATAACAAACGTAAAAATCATGCTATGATAAATCATGCATATTTGAAATTCCGCGTGAAATTAAAAAATTAATAAATAAAAATAATATTAAAAAAATAATAATAAGTCAATTCCTACTTAGATCAACATTTTTTTTTAAAATTTTAGTTATTTTTTTATTGAAAAAAGAGCAGTAATTGAAAAAAGAGCATGATTTATCTGCATTGTTGTAACAATGCATACCCGGTTTGGCTAGTTTGGCAGAAAAACAGGTTTTCGACGCCAACTTTGGTCTTTGTTTTAGCACACACAGTTACATTGTTAAAACAATAGAGACGAATCTAAGTTGGCGTTGAAAACCGGTAATTAATTAAATTAAATTTAATTAATCAATTAATATTTGAGAAAAACTGTATTAACATCAAGTGTCATTCACTCTATAAGTTTAAAAAAATTAATTGAATTTTATTGGATGAATAGGAAGTATTTAATGAACGAATGAAAATTTGAGCAAGATAAATATATAAACAAATGTAAATAGAGAGAAAATGAGCTAATAGTAGAAATTGGAAAAGGAAACAAAAAATTCAAAATAGTTACATTTAATGCGATTTTTGACATTGCATATTATCCGCTAATTTTTCAAAGTCAGGCGTATAAGGTGATATTCCCAATCTTATAGCATCTTCTAGAAAATTGCTATCATTAAGTCGAGATCTGATTGTTGATTAAATTGTGTTCATTGTTGAAAACAACGATTCAAATAAATACTTAGCACCGAAACAGGAATTTGTTTTGAAAGCTCCTTGTTTCAAAAGGGGATATTTTTATATCGTCGGCTAGATACCAAATATTTTCATTGAGTCCGCACAATTTTAACACGATATCAGTCTGAATATTTAACATCCCATCTTCAATTGAAGAGGCTCTGCTTCCTGACTAATTTCCCCTATGGAATTTACAACTTCAGAAATATGAATTTGAAGATTGCAAGGGCTGGACAAAAAATGAAGATAAGACAAAGCAATGTTACGAGTACTAGTTGTAACAAAATAGTGATATCAGTACAATAATTCTATGGCTTATATTTTATTTCTAAAAGTATGATCAATCTCACGACCCCACAAAAAATCGTGGGGAGGGGTAGCGGGTTGGCTTCGATTAATATTGATATAAAACATAGCGGACATTCATGGACAAACAAAAATAGCTTCGCGGGCACATTGGCGTCGACGTACACGGGGTTAAGAACCTCTGGATTAATGGATGATAATCGGTGCTGTAGTTAAGCTTAAGTACTTTTCAGTCTTGGATTTTTTTTTACAATATATTTTTCATGCACTACAACTTCTTCTCTAACGGAGCTGTGAATATGTATTTAACCTTTGAAGACCTAGTACATTCCCTAGGATCTGGTATCACTTTTTAATCCGCACCATATAGGTGATACCAATTATCGCAAGTAATTTTGACGCCCAGTTTCCTCCCTAGAGAGAGTTATATGAGCTATGGCGATGCAAAACCGTTCTTAGGATTTTAATTTTGCCGAGAGCACTTAAATCAAACAGGCACTCAAGGGAATTTTATCATACCGTATAATCCTACGATATGGCCGTTGTCGATTTTCTCCATCATGAAAATCCACCGACTTGGCTGAGGTCGAACCCAAAACCTTAGCGACAAGGCCAGCGACAAACTTATAACCCCCCTTATAAATCTTCTGCTAAAGGGGAAGTTTGGGTTTCCCTAAAGCAAGTTTAACCCTACTTCACCCCCTAAGCCAAAGTCAAATATTTGTATTTTATTATAAATATTACTAATAAATGGAACTATACTTATTTAAAGCATTCCTGAAGAAAGTATCATTTGTCTACAGAAACAAAAACGTATCACGTTTTGTATCATCTTAATCTCCTCTATTGTTGCAAAGAAACCGCGTTTCAATTGAAGAGTCGGTCTTTTAGAAAGCCGTGCTTCAATTTAGAGTTCCCGGTTTATCTTACGATTTACAAATCGTTTCCATGCAAGAGACTCATACAAATGAAAAATTTTAGTGAGCTATTTTGAAAAAAGGATATAGATCCGGGGGCCTTTCTTATTCAATATTCCAACTGAAGCGTTTTCAATTGTCACGTTCTTTCCTAAATCCTTTTGTTTGATTTAACTAAAAGATTTCCTCCGTTTTGCTCGCAGAAAGTTAAAACTGAAAGAAAGCAATAGAGTTCCCTTTGAGTCGGGGTAGCATAAACGCCACCTACATAGGTTATATTCAATGTTTGTAGGGAAAAGGAGAGGGAAAAAACACGCGCCTTTCAAATGTAAATCATGGAATGAAAATTTAGGTGAGATATTTGGCATGTAGATTTCATAGAAACAGTGATAAATTGAATTTGTTTCGTGTCTGCATAGCCATAGAAGAAACTCTTTCGAATGGAATGTTTCCTTAAATAAATTTATTCGAACGCAGACGATATGAGACACTAAAGAGAAGGTTGGGAAGAATTGAAATTTTCCTATCAATGAGTTTAATGGACGCAATCGAACATTTAAATATATATCTAAGTTTTCCTTTGTTATATACGCCATGGGAATGTTTACCCAAGTTGAATCGTGGATTTTTGTAAAGGAAAACAATGGAGTGTTATAGCGGAAAATGGCGCAATAAAAATCGTATTTCACGGCTGTTATTTCCATAGGACTTCACTGTGTATTTAATATAGTGTTACGAATTTTGTGTAAATAGTGTAAATAATTTGTATATATTTGAGTGTTTAATGCATTTATATTACTCTATGTTATGTTTATTTCATGTTAAAATTGTACCATTCACAAGCAATGCCGACCCTTACGTTATAATGGCGATCCAATGAGAACTTGGCGAAATCTTGGCAGTAGAGCCAAGTTGGCATCATTTTTGGTGACCAAGTTGGCGATTTTGGCGTCATTGGCGACCATGTTGGCGAGTTCGGAACCCTCGGGAATCTTCTAGAAAGTAGTAGATCTCTCCACTAGTGTCACGTTCAATGACACGAGCTGTTATATTTCTGGAAGTTTCTGTCGCGCCTATAAAGGAGATGCTCGCCGGAACGGCGAGGAGTCTGGATTAAACCAGCGAGTAGTGAGAATTGTTTTGATTAGCTCGGCTGTGCTTGTCAATAATCTTTACTAACGTGTACACTGTTATTGTGTTTGATTGCTGTTGAAGGTGTGAAGACCTTTGGATATTTACTCTGTGAATATCGCTGCTGAATCCTGTATTTAAAGGATTGGATTTTTGATAATAAATTTGCATCGCTCTTAAAGAACTGTTTATTTTCTTTGTGATTGTTTTGCATAAAATCCCCGAACCCTCGGATCTACGTAACAATATTGAATGTTTACCCATCAAGATACATACGAAGATTTTTAAAATAAACGGTTTAATGTATATGGAAGTAGAAAACATTTAATTCCTTTTGATTTAAAAATTTGAAAAGCAAGCAGATTTTTTTGGAAAACGACAGCGTTTCTCAAACTTTGGGGCGCGCCCCTTTAGGGGGACGTGATAACTGTACGCGAGCATATTGAAATCTCGAAAATGAAATATTATTTTTAAAAAATTATAAATTTACTGAAAGTTTACAAACAAAATTCATTCTGAGATAATAAAAAACAAAAACAAAACATTGACATTGACATAATATGCTTACATATGCAATACTCCACAACATATTTTACGATTAATTTAACAGTACTAAATTAAAAACTAGCTAACTAATTACCAGTGAACCCACGGGCTTCTCATATATAAAATTATATACAAAAATTAAAGCTTATTTTAATAATTTGCCCGGTTTATAATTAATCCCTTCAATTGTGATTAAAAGTTACGGGATTCGCTCCCTAATGCACTGTTTTCCAAGTAAGCGCGCTGTAACGATTATTATTATGACATGATGTCTGTCTTAATCGGAGAGCAGTTGGTGCACTGCCTGAAATTGTAGAGGAGAAGGGCTGCTCAAAATGCCTTACCCCTAACGTTCCGAAGATAGACTCCTCTAGAGAGGGACAAGTGAGAAGACCCGTTTTTTTTAGCGTTCAGGGCTAGAAGCAGAAGGTAAAAACGTGGGCTGGATGTAAGATGGTTTTTGAGATGTGCTTGTAAATAAATTGTACATATTTATATCTCTAGCCTGACTGTGAGTTTCGTATCCAATACGCTACAGCGCGTATTAGACGTATGGGGGAGAGAAAAGGAATGATTATATATATGTAAGCAAATCCTCTGAAATAAGTAAATCTTTCTCAAACACTGCAAAGGTTCTTTTATTGCATTCCAAAGCTTTTGAAATCATTTTATGTAAATAACAGTGCATAGTAACGATCGTACTTTGAAAACACGTATATATACGTCCGGGGAAATTAACACTTTGGTGGTGTGAGACGTTTACGTACGCCGGTGAAACTTAAGAGGTTAAAGTCGAAAAGTAGCTTTAGCCTCAAAGTATACTATTATTGAATTCAAAACATTGTTTTTGTATGTAAGGAATGTTTGTGATGAAAATGATGATTGAATATTTGGTCGCAAATGTTAAAAGTTTGAAAAGCGCTGGACTTTGACGAAATAATCTACGGAAAAAGTTAAAGGGAATTTCACACCAATTTGTTCAGAGCACACCAAACGTGTAATACGTTAAACAATACATGGATTGGATCTAGTTAATGAAAATGCGTACATTTCAGCAACCGAAGACTGAATATAAATTAATTTAAAGTTCCAAGGCAATTGAAGACGGAAATTTCATTTTAGTTTAAAGAGTTTCCATTTTCTTATTTGCAAAGCTTATTGAGAATAACTTTATTTATCTGACATATATTTCGTTCTTGAAGTTTTATGAAATTTATTTTGGTCTAAATAAATACAAATTTTAAATGAGCATTTATTAAAGGGCACAACTAGTTACGGGAGCATTATTTTTAAAATATTGCTGAAAACTCATCTTAATACTCATGTTTTGTTTAAATATAATTTAAAACAAAAATAACTTACCATTTGATTTACTTAACAAAATGGACAATTTTAGGTTAATAGAAAGTATTTTTTGTACATCACGGTAAAAAAATGTAAAATAACTAACAATGCATAAAACAAAAAACGCTCTTAGAATTAAATTCAGAAAGCTGTTACCCATACATTGAACAATGAATAATCTCAATTTATCACAAAATTGGGGGCTAAAAAGTGTATAAAATGCAAAGTTTTAAAAAGTTTTGCATTTATCACAAAGAAAAGCAATATTAAAAAAATATAAATATGCTATTTTTTCTTAATATGTATTTGACAACAGGCATACTATAATAATAAACAATGATGCAAAATTTTAGGTAATTATTTTAAGAACTTTTTGGGATATCATATTTACCATGCGATAAAATATGGAAAAATTTGTTTCAAAGAAAAACGCCTTTAACGATTCAAAATCAGAATCTTAAAAAATTATGCAACTAAAACAACCTAAAACCTCTTTATATCAAAAGAATAAACCTTTCATAAGCCCATATCAGTATTATATATATTTGTTTCAAATTCTCCTTTTTTTAAAAAAAAATTTTACCAATTTCAAAGATTCAAAAAAGTTTTTCTCTTAACTTCTAAATACATAATTTTTATTTTAAATACAAATTAGAAACATAAAAAGCACACTAGAAAGTGTTTATTACATTAAAAAATAACGATTTTTACATAGAAAAAAATGTATATATTTTCCTTAAGCTCCTTAGAGCTTAAGAAATATGTAATATATTATTGTGTGTTAGTTTATCACGAAAATCACTTTTAAAAAAATGTGTTGTAGAAGATTATAAGAAATTATAATAAAAATCATATGCAGAACAGCTTTAAAAAAAGGCGATGATATTGTTTTGACACGAATATAATTTTTTTTAAAAAAAAGTAAAGCCTTTTATCCTTTTAACGCCTCTTTAAATTGTTGAAATACCTTGTAACTTGACTTATAAACACTGACTTAATACTACCTAAATCTAAATGATAATTTACTGACTTAACAGCTTCTACTCAATCAATTTGTATACACTATTGCTCACACTGTTAACACATTATAACCATGCTGTTACATAATATTCATCAAACAATATATATACGTAGGCGAATATACCATATAAATTTCAAAATTTCTAACCACTGAATGACAATAACAATGTATAGAAAATGCAAATTTCTTTTTACAAATCAATTGCTATAAATTTAAATTAGAAAAATTTTAATATAATTCTCATTTCAGTTTTTATAAACATATTACCGTTCAAAGCTTTTGCGTGTTCCTTCCAAAAAATAAACAATGGAATACGTTTATTGATCGTAATGTATCCCGCTGTATTTTTTCTGCAATTTCTTTTTCTTATATTATTCCATGTTCATTCAAACCCTGCTTTACAAGATAAATTGAAAGAGAAAAAAAAAAAAAAAAAGACACAGATCACTTTATATTTTCAAGTTCAAAGATCCAATTACCATCTTCGAAATGTCTTATTTTCATCCAACAATTTAGAATTACTAGATCCAGTTGATTGAAAAATTCTTGAAGAAGAATGAATTATATAAGCGCCACTAATTCAAAAGTCAGCCAGCCAGGTAGAGGCAGTTATTCATTTGATTCAGATAAAATTTATTGTTTGTATTAGTGTGCTTCATTTGTGCAAAAAAAAAAAAATCGTTTTTGAATTAATACAGGGAAAAGAGGTGTTATTTGTGTAATTCTCACAAAATTTGTTTCAGTTATTAATACAGTGCAATATACGCTTAAGGCGAAATTTACTTACTCGAAGTAGTACAAAGGTCCCACGAAATCATTATGTATTTACATGCATTTTTTTCTCTTAATACGAAACAAAAATCATTTAAGAAGAAAAGTTATCATTTCTGGGAATGAACAAAATACGGAAAACGTCAGCTGCGCAGGTAAGATTTAAGAGGGACACGTCACGCAGTATGATGAACGCTGCAATAAGGAGAAATTACAGATTTTGAATCAATTACTGTGCTGTAAAAACATATATCTCTCTTTACAATAAAATTAGTAGTTTATTTTTTTTTCTGTCTAACCTTACAAACTATTAGCCAAGTTAAATGTGGCAAACAAAACAACAACGACGGCAAAAAAAAAAAAAAGGGCAGACAATAAAAGCAACTTTTTTGTTAGAAGTTGTAGTTTTTACCATTAGTACCATTTTCAATTTAAACTTAACTATAAATTATTTTAAATAGTTTAAACAAAAACTATTCAGAGAAAATTTACGATCCCAATTTAGCTTCTGAGAAACCACCCCCATCTCAATCACAGCGACATCCAGACACGGAATACCTGATATGATCCAATTAAAGTTATTTATTACCTCCTAACAAAACCGAGAAACTTCGGAATTACTCCACAGCAGTAAATACGCATCTTTCCATCTCTCTCTCTTTCGTCCACCCCTCACCCCCCCAGTCACTCCCTACCTTTCTCCACTAAATTTTTCCTGTGAATGTCACATCTATAATTGCACTCTTTGGAAGAAACTAGTCGCACGGTTGGTTAAACGGGGAGCCCTTTCAGAAATCGTATGAACCCGAGTATAAAAGTTTGTTTCACGGAAGACCGAACTTTGCATAGATTATGCCAATTGATCTTTAAAAGAATTGGAAAAGAGAAGATTATGTTTTTTTGTTTTTTGTTTCTTTTCTTTTCTTCTTTTTTTTTTCTTTTCTCTTATTCACCACTTCCATGTCATTGGAATCTGAAACTGAATATAACCTTGCCGCATTAAATTCTTCCGTTTAGATGAGTACGGAACTTCGGAGAGGGTTTTTTTTTTTTAAATTTTTTTATCAAAGTGTATCAATTTGACCGCATTAGAATAAATGGGTTTCGACGAGAACAGTTTGAAATAAATGCCGAGTTGTACCGCTGCACGTGTTTTGATTAGTTTTGTTTCACTCAGAGATGCTTTGTTAAAATGATAAGAATCTGCAGCACGCAAGACGTTTTCAAAATCATGGAGGTACAGTAGAACGTCGTTTATCCGAACGTTCACTATCCGGAGCGTCAAATATCCGGACCTACTACTGCTCAAGAGAATCAGAGACCTTGCAGCGAAAAAATGAAGGTGTACCATGGTACAGCGAAAAATGAGTGATTATTTTCGACAATAAAGTTGAAATCGCGACATTTTGTACGTATTTTGCTTTTTCTTCAAGCACATGGGATGATTTTCAATATTCGTATAGTGTCCTATTTCATATACTGCATGGATCGCATTCGGTTTTCGGTCATCCGAACAATCGCGTATCCAATCGGTGTTCGGTCTCCAATTGATTCGGATAATCGAGGTTCTACTGTATCACCGTTCAGTAAAAAGTTTTATTAATCAAATAAAGGATAAAAATTACGTTTTTTTTAATTATATTGTCTCTCAACTTTTTTCTAAATGTAAGAATTCGATTTTAATGCTTTTTAATCCGTTCAGGACCATGATCACACGTATGTGATTACTCGTTTCTCCCTCCAGGGCCCACGGTATCATATATGTGATTGCGCTTTCCCTACTCTGAGGCCCATGATCACACCTGTTTGATCTGAGTTTGGAACGTTTTTACAAAGCACTAAATGTCATTTAAAGTTTTTTTTCTTTTTTTCGAATGCTGTTTCAAAAGACTTTGAACTTCAATATGTGCATTCGTCTCCAAGTTTTTTAAATTATATCCCGGATGTTTACTTTCATAAACAGTTGGGAATTCTTACACTTTTCAAGAGAATCGGGCATTTAAAGAGAGGTTCGTAATTTATTTCTTTTTATAGTTTGATTAAATTGGAAAAAGAAGGAAAGCTTTTTAGTTTATTAGGCATCAGCCATTCTTAATAATATTTTCAATATTTATTTTAATTGTGGTTCGTATTAACAATAAATATTTCATACTCAAAGACATTTAAAACGCATATCTTCTATAAAACAAACGCGATGACTGAATTTTAACGAAAAAGAATCATTTGTTCTGCCTGACTCATTTTTAATTGAGTAAGTCAAACCTTTTTTCGTTGCTATCGCGATCAGAGTTATTATAACCAAATGATTAGAAAACATAATACTAATGGGATACTAATAGAGCCATAAGTGATAATTAAAAATAAAAAGCGATTTATATATATGTATTAAAGTTATTTAAAAAAAATTGTATCAGTTCGAATCACAACAAGTTTACAGTAAGAGTAAATTTATCATTTGGGATTTACTAGATACTATTTTGTAAGATTTTTGTCTATTTTATTTTAATCATCATGGTGAAAAGTTTGAAGAAAGTAAATTTTTTATTAAAATTTACATTTGCATTTATTTACATTTTCTTTAAAATTCGCAATTTTTTTTAAGTACAGTGAAAACTTTTGTACTTTATATTCAGATATCAGTGATAGTAAATTGTAAATTTTTGCGTATTTCATTGTATTAAAAATTTTATATAAATCTTTTAATGAAATTAGGCTTAGCAAGGAAATTCCCCGGTCCCGTTCGTACGTATACTTTCGGAACGTGCGGACCTGGAGAAACGCTTTTTTCTCCTTTCGTCGGTCCTGAAGGGGTAAGATATCTCATAATTACTTTCTTGTTTTAAAGGATACCTCTACACTTTTGGACATGATTATTTTTAAGATTATGTTCTTCAAATTGGTTTAAAAATTTCAGAATCTTTTCAAAAATGAAAAAAAAAAAAAAAATTCAAATTCATATTTAATGATTTTATGAGCCTTAGAAATGTTGTTAGATTATTAAGTTTTCTGTCATAATTCACTGTTACTCATCGTAATCCAAATCACGCATCTTCCGGTGATGAATTAGTTCAAAAAATCCCATTCGTCACTTGAAGATACAATATCCATTGATTTATTTTATGGCTCCATAAAGTAAGCGATAAGTTTTTGCGATGACAGTAGGTTATTCGGTTGTTTGTCAACGTCACGATAAATAGATATGCATGGTGGAAGCTATTTTTGATATTTCAAACTCCTTTCGGGAATGGTATGTATTTTAAGAAAATGCTTTTCCAATTTGTTGGTAAACTGGATCCCTGAATATATTTCATCTGCTCTCAAAGAATTTGGTTCTTTTCTTGTCCGTCTTCATAATGTATCAAATTATTGATAATGCACTGTGATTGTGAAAGTTTCTTCTTCAATCAAGTGCGTGGTACTAGTGCGTTGAGAAAAAAATTTGGGATGCAATGCCGAGAAACTTTTTAATAAAAAGGGACAGAGACAAACTAGACGTAAGTGGCGTACAAAGGAATTTTTCAAGAGGGGGAGGGTCAAAAGTCTACCATTCTTGTATCATGTTCCAATACGTCGCTCAACATATTCTTTTGATTTTGCCGATTTTCAGGAACACAAGACGTTCAAAATTATTTACTGAAAATTAATTAGCTTTCATTAAATAAATTAAAATTAATAATATATACTTAATTATATTTTACGTACTAAATATATGGGATAGTAATAAATTTGAAAAATAAAGGCTAGGAAGTCCGCCGGGCCCCTTGTGTGCGACACTGGTGTAAATTAATAGAAAATATTACAGTGGTGGAGTGAGTGAATATTAACGTCCACTGTTTAGCTACCGAGGGTTTTGGCGAGGGCCCACGTAATTTTGAACTATGGTCAAGTGCGTGGAGACACCTGAGCTGGACCCCTCTCCTAACTACCACACCACACCAAGGGAAAGGATTTGAGCTCTGACAGATATAACGTGTATCGCCCCTACACGGGGGCCTTATTGGGACGGGCTCGAACTCTGAAAAATAGCCAAGATCCAATCCCTTGACCACTCGGCTACCGCAGCCATATTACAGTGGCACTAAGGCCGTTGGAATTGATATACCGCATAAAAAAAAAGATCTCAATCGTACAAAAATAACATTGAATAAAAAAGAATTGCATAAAAAAAGATCACACAAAATAAGGTTCTACTGTACAATGTCCCCCTTCTGTTACTTTTAGCTCAAACAATGTAACCACTTTTGCAATTTTAACTGGCCCGGAAAACAAAATAACCCATGGTTTTTTTTTTTGTGTGTGTTTTTAAATGCAGTAATACCTCTGATCAAACGATTTAGAAACCTCTTCATGCTCCATAACTCCCGGGGGGGAATTTTTCTTCGCGAGCAATAAAACTAAAATTCTCCTCTCCCTTCCTTTTTCGTTCTTTAAATATATTTAGTTACTTCCGAAAGACAAACAATCAAAATTCTCGTTAACGGTGATAAAAGGAGTTCTAATCCGGAGAATTTAATCTCCTTCTTCTAATGCTTGGTTAAACTCTTTGGAAAGTACTGTAAGTAGATAAGATGCCAACATCCATTTTAAAAGATAAATGGCGAGGATTTGAGAGATTATTTGAGTTGATTTGGCAGGGCGGCTACAGAATGGATTTCCATTCCACCTCCAAAAGAGCGCCAAAACGCTTGCGGAAAATTAAAGTGTGCCTAAAACTATTCAGTCGTCAAAATTGCAGATTGCAGGTTAATTTCGAGAAAGAATCTCTATTTGAGGGGAGGAAAAATTTTCTATTTAAGTTAGAATTAATTATACTCTGAAGCAAACAGAAAGAAGAAGGGGAACTAATGCAATTTTAAACTTGTATGAAGATACATTGAATGTTAATTAGTGAGGGTAGTGGGTTATTTCGAAGTTTGGGAGATCATTTTAGCATGTTTCAAAAAGGGGTGGGAGAAGGAAAAAACAACATGAAATGGTACTTAGGTTTGATAAGATAGAATGGGGTTTAAGTACGTGAAAAATGTGAAAATAGGTTAAAGATAGAACCCTGATAGAAAACGTAGGGTTTCGAGTAAAATAAAAGAAAAATTAAAACAGAGGGCAGAGGGTTAAAGTAGGGGTACTCAATTTTTTTTTCTGCCGGGTCACATACATAAGAATCTTTCAAGGGGGGGGGTAGCGGTGGAATTAATGGAGGAATGGAGGGAGAGAGAAATGCTTTAAGACCCAAAATAACATAGAACATTTTAAAATGTGAAAAATTGATCAAAATATTAAAACTTGCTTTTATAACTGATTTTTGCTTTTTTTAATTATTATTTTTTATATATTTTTTTTTATTTTTGTCACTTTTTTTTCTAAACCGGAAGTATTTAAGAATTACTCCTTCCCAATTTCTGCATCAGTAAACGGTTTCATATGATTACCAATAATATAACAAATTCCATAGGGTGACTTTGTTACCATTGTGACATTACCACTGACAAAACCCTTTTTGGTTACAGTAAAGATTATTCATGAAAACCTATTTATCACCTCTTGAAAAAGATATTCCATTAAAAAATCATTGAACGATTCATGTTTATTGGTAATTTTTAAAACAACACTTCCGCTACAATTTAAACAATTACGGATCCATGTTTGTTTTTCATTACAAAATACTCAACTTCCCTCTAGAATTAACCTATTTTCTTCTCGAATACTTTTCGCTTGCTAGATATGAAAGATAGTTTAAAATTGTTTCCACTCATAAAAGGGTCGCTTCTCCATTGTTGCAATCATCACTAACAGAAAAAAATATATCAATTACCACCCATATGACATCGACAGCAAAAATCAAAATTGATATATTTGATTTCTTAAAGAATTTCTCACCAAATTTTTATAAAAAAAATGAGTTTTTCAGAACAATGGGCCATGGACCGGGCTACTTAAAAAGACCCAGTGGGCTACATTCAGTCTGCGGGCCGCAGGTATCGTTGGTGTAAATTAATGTATAAAATGCACGCCAAATTTAGTTGTGTCTCGATAATCGTTTCTTCTTGTTAAGTAGACCATATGAAACTAGTTTTTTTATAACCCTCAAGATAATTCAGCTACGAAAGACCTTGTAACACGTGCATAAATTTGGCGTAATTTTTCTTTCAACCGACAATTTCGTCCGATTTTTACTCAGTTACCATAGCAACGGCTTCAAACAACTTCTTGCTAGTGAACGGAAAAAGTTTTTAGAAATTGAAATTGCTCCTAATATCAGCCACTAAGTTTCTTCGTTTCCTGCGTGAATACAAGATGGCCGCCTCGTCTTCGGCAAGCGCAGTATCAGAAAAATGCGTATTAAAATGGAACGAAAGGATAAGAGTGCTTTGGTTGACGAAGTTGAAACATTTCAATGCCTATGGAATTTAAAAATCCCATTTCGCAAAAATATTTTGAAAAAATCAGCGAGCGTGCAGGGGCGAGTAAGTTTTCAATGTGGAGATAGAGCGTGGTTAACGTCAGAGCATATCGTTTTGTCTACGGCAACCCTTCACTCTGAGTTGCTTCAAAAAATTAGGCGAAACGGTTGCACGAAAAATACGTGTGTGATGAGGCTTTTAATTACAAAATTTCGCCAAATTCGCAAAGTGGTCCCATACTTTATTTTAAGCAAAACTATATTAGTTATTAGTTTTAAATGGAAAAATAAAGTAATTAAAAATTTAATGGAACAAATATATAGGAATTTTTTTTTAGAATAAAATTGCTGAAGAAAAAAAAAAACCCAGCAGCCTTTAAAAATAGGAACTTTATGCATTATAAGACTTACTTGAATTTTAATAAAAAGACAGAATGAAGACATAGAAGATGTAATTCAAAAATGTTATTTTAAATTTCTTTTCAGTGAGAACTTACTATAGCCTCTTTGACAAATAACAAATTATTTGTTATGTCTTAGAAAAATATAACAGCATATAAATATTTCTTAAATGCATGTTATATTTAATATTCGTTAAAGTATTTGAATAAAATACGAAACATTTAATACTGGTCCATAAAAAAGCTAAATACCTAATAAATTAAAAATAAATAGTTGGCAATAATTTAAATAATTGTGACTAGAATTTTTAAAATAATGAATTCTCAATTTTCAAAAAACTCTCTAGCTATCCCAATAAAGTGTACAAAACGAAGATTAATTCTTAAAAATTATGTTAAAATTAGATTCTTAATTGTGTTGCTTTTTAGATCAATAAAAACTTTTAAAAATACTTGAAGAAGCCCGTGAAACGCCGGGCCATGAAGCTAGTTTCCTGTATAATTTGTGTTGATGATGATTCTTCCTATTAAAGGTCGTTAATAGCGAACGAAATTCTTCATTTGAATTAGTTGCACAAGACGTATCTGAAACATCTAATGATGATAGCATTTTTAATTACATTCGTAATAAGCGTTTATGCTTGTTATCAAGTAGCGATGAATAGTTGTTAGTAGCTTTCAGGGGTCTCAGGGGTGTTGACTTTTTTCGAGGAGTGAAAGTTTAAACAATTTTCAAACAGGCACGATTCTTTTGAATTTCAATTAAATAATTCGAATCTTTTACACATTATTTACAAAGGATTATGGCTACAAGAAAGTACAAAATGTTTGAAATATAATCATAATTTTAAAATTATACAAGAAAAAATTTAATAAATATTAAATCATTTTTACGTTGTGCAGATTTTTCTAAAAATTAGCCTTATTATAAAAATTACAGAATTATAAAATGTTCATACTTTTTTTAAAACCCAAAATCATTTAAGAATAATATATCTTTTGTGTATTTCAAAAAAATTTAAAAATATTGTTTTTTTTTAAAAATGGGAAAAATTTTAATTTTTTTTTTTTTTAAAAAATATAATTTATTATTCTACTTATAAAATTACTAAGGTAATAAATACTTTTAAATTTATAAATAAATTTTTTTGTTTGTAATTAAAGCTACTATTTTAGAAAATAGTATGTGCAACGTAAAACCTAATTAATGTTCCTTTTACAAATGTTTCTTATTTTCATATGCTTATAATTTTTAAAATTATGATTATATTTTAAACATTTTATATTTTTCTGAAGCCCATTCCATTTTTAATAATGTGTAAAAGATTCGATTTATTTGATTTTAATTTCAAAGAGTTACATGTATTTGAATATTGCTTCTATTTTCAGCCCTCTAGAGAAAGTCAACACCCCTGAAATACCTTAATCCTAATTTCAATATGAATTTTTATGTTGTATGTATTTATAGATGAAACCCAGTGGCTGAGTGGTAGTGTATTGCACTTCCACGCAACAGGTTCGGAGCTCAAATCCCCGCTGGGACATTAATCACCTTTTAACCCTTCAGGAGCGATAAAGGGTTTAAAGTTTGCTTGGGAAACTAAACACTGGGGTTGCTTCAGACCACCTGTTTGGGAACTTCCCGCACCTCAGCGCCTAAGGTCACAAATTCTGAGTTCGACACTGTAGGCCTTGGCCCTCATGTGCTGGCCATAGATCATGCGAGGAAACCCGGGGAGGCGTTGTAGGCTCCCGGCCCAAATTACTATAGTTACGACATTAGCATATGTCAATAGTTTACATTGCACAACGCCATCTAGTGG
Source organism: Trichonephila inaurata madagascariensis (assembly GCA_019973955.1). NCBI lineage: Eukaryota > Metazoa > Arthropoda > Arachnida > Araneae > Nephilidae > Trichonephila > Trichonephila inaurata. Next base: position 64,553 of record BMAV01010725.1, on the reverse strand, counting down.
TGATTTTGAAACAATTTTTTTTTTTCCCTACTAAATTCCCATCATTTTTTTTTCCCCTTTGCTTTTAAATTTCGAATTTTGCTGCATAGTTTTTGCTGCAGACTGCTAGCAAATTTTAAGTTTAATTATGGACACCCGGTATTTGAAATGTTTACAAGAAAATGTTTTTCAGAAACAGGAATAACTTGTCAGACTTAAATCCTACAACAACATCTGAAATGAAATTTTAAAATAAATTTTATGCTTCCAATAAATAAATATTTGCGACTGTGCAATATATCGTACTTTATGTTGCAAGGAAACTGTTTCACCAATTAAAAATTGGCTTAATGAATGACAAGAAAATTTACATAAAAATTAGTTCACTTACAATATCTAAAATGAATATTCTCAAGCGACATAACAAAGATTAAAAATATTACTTATGTTCTTCATAAATAACTCCAGACTATTTAGATCTTGTTCATTTGAAACAGTTGGCAAAATAAAGGAGGAAAAAGCTGATGTATTCGAAATCGAAAACCATTTCTTGTTTCGTACACTACAAGACATTAAATCTTCGCTGATATATGAGACAGCGGAGTAAAAAAACTCCACATAATCTCCTAAACTTCTAACATTCCATCGAAATTCCAATTATCTCTGATAAATATACGGGGAAATGCAGAATTTTCATTCGATTAAATATTTCATATTAAAACTGGCAGCGAAGAAGGCTTTTTGTCCGTAGGGACACATTTCTTCCTATCTCTTTTTGTCCTTTAGACACAAAATAAAAACAAAGAAATAAAAAACTTAATCCTAGTTTTATTTTTAAGACAATTTTTTTCACTCTGCGGAAACGTTCTTTAAAGATGCAATTTACGATCATTGTCCCTTGGAATGAGAATCTCAAGTTAGTTAAACGCCGAGTGATATTTATGAGAATTTTCTTCAGAGCCACGAAGAAATGGGATGGAATTTCTGCTTCAATATAACGATTTTGAAACGATGCCTTGTACTTAAAGAGGAATTTTGAAATCGGCTTTTTTTTTTCTTTTTTCCTTTTGCTCTTTTCAATGGCCGGTTTTCATCGGGTTTGGGAAAATAATGTTGCCGTATGTTTTCCCACTGAAGCCATATTTATTGTTTAGTCTTTAAGCGAGGAAAATGTGCTGATCTTTAAATATAAGTAAAAGTGAATAGATTAGTAGGTTTCAAATCTCGATGATCAAGACTTGAAATTATTCCATTTATGTATTACTCATAGGAGAATGATGTGATTGTAGAATAAATAAAAAAACTATTGTACATTACAAATAATGTTTTAAATTTCATTTAAGGTGGTTAACCCATGTGATGGGTTCAAAAAATAAAACTTTTTTTTTCTCATTAATTGCTTCCTTTACATGTCTAGAATACGGTGGTAAAGGGATTTTTTTAAAATTCGAAGTCGTTATAAAGAAGCAGGTGTTAGAAGAGCAGCTGTTCCGAGCGCTAAGTTAAAATTTTCATTGTTTAAATCGGACTTGAAAATTTAAACACGTTTTTCTCAAAATTTTGTTTTTCAAACTTTCCTGCATTTTATCTCAAGAACGGTTTAGTTGAATGACTTCCAGTTTAAAGGGTAGAATCAGTACATATATGCGAACCCCAAATCGACTACGATCCTTTCAAAATTCACAATGTTTCTATTTTTTATAGCAAAAACGTAACAAAAAAACCCCATGAAATTCGAAACTTTTTCTTCAGAGGCCTACTAAAAATCCAATTTTTGATATTTTCAATTGAGTATAGTCAATTATGTGCGTTTAAATTTATAGATAAAAACGCCGTTATTTTTTTTTAATTTCAAATAAGCGAATCAGCCGGAATCGTGGAGGAAGTGAGCACTCAATTTTTCGAGACGGGTGTGTTCAGAGCGCTTTAACTTACACACATTCTTTTGGATATCTCTTTGGCTAAACATTTATATAAATACTTGTAAGATATATATAAATAAATGAAGTTCTATCTTTTTACTGGTCATCAAAAAAATTCCCCTGAGAATGCTTATAAGACAGGCCGTCTCATGGGTGAACCCCCTGAAAAATGCATATTATGTTTATTTTCAAACTTTTGAATATCTTCTAGTGGGATTTGATATACTTTAAACGGTTGTGGGAATAACAGTTATATTTTTTAAGATGACTGATTACATTTGGAACTGTGATGTTACAAGAGCCTTATAAATGAATATACAGTCATACCCCAATTTAAGGAAACCCTATTTAAGGTATCCGACTACGTTCGGAACCGTGATTTTGGAAAAGCGTATAAATGGATAATATTTATGATATTTAGTGTCACTTAGATTAGAAAATGTATATAAAATTGTTTTAAGAATAGTATTACAATAAAAAAAATTTTAAGTACAATATTTTGACGAAAAATGAACATAGAAGGACCCATTTTCAAGATGTTCTCCTTTTGTGAAAAATGTTTCTGTTATAATAATATTTTGCCTGTATATAGCGCAGACTTCTGTACAGAGGCTGAACTAGAATTTTTGAAATATATAACTTAGAAGTGGGTTTATCTATGTTTTACGACAACAGAGGGGATAGATTTTCAGAAAAAAACGCCAATAATTATTTCAATTGGTTGTAACTCTAAAAATAATGTGAATTTTTCAAAAGTCATAGTTGAGCCTCTGTACAGAGGTCTGAGCTATATACGGGCAAAATATTATTATAATAGAAGCATTTTTGACAAAAGGATAACATTTTGAAAAGGGTTATTCTAAGTTAATTTTTTGCCGAAACATTGTGTTTGAATAATTTTTTTTTTGTCAAAATGTCCTTAAAACAATTTAATACATGTTTTCTAATGTATGTGACGCTAAATATGAAAATTACCCATTTATGCGCATTTTAAAAATCACGGTTCCGAACTCAGTCGCATACCATAACGAATTTCGTGATTTAACAAATTTTTACTTTCCCCTATTAAAATGATGGCAAAACCTCCTATTTAACAAATAAAAAAGCCTGATTTAAGGAATTATTTCAATAGTTGATTTTTTTTATTAGCTTGTATTAGGAAAACATTAGATTATTTTTCAAATGGCATCCTTTTTGTCCGGAACAGAGAGATGATTTTTCTTGTAAGCAACAAATTTCGAAGCGAAAGAGTGCAGAACATTATTAGACTTTACAGATGCGGATGAGTCATAAGTGAAATCTATCACATGAGTTTTGAATAGAACAAGAAACTCATTTCTTATCTCATCCCAGTCCTTAAAGTAAAAATGAACAACTAATATGCTTTGATTCTTAAAAAATGTTGCATTGAATTAAAAAAAAAAATCAAATGGTAAAAACATTTAAACATATTAAGAATTTGAGCTACATACGTAGACCAACTTACTACTAAAATTATTTATTGAAAATACAAAAACATTTAAGTCATTAAAGTGCATTAAATAAGCAAACACCCTTTTAAAACTGTAAATTATTAAACACACAGTACCACAAAAAGAAAATTAATAAAATCTCATCATGGCAAATATTCCCAAACCGCTTCAAAACTGAATCATTACACTACTTAAAATTTAATTTATTTCTTGCTTACTAAAACTCTACTTCTTTCTACCATCATTTGCGATGCCAAGAAATACTTTACTTATTCGCCAATCGCTGTCCATTAAGCATATCTAATCGAATTTATTCAGTGCGAAATGTCTACATAAACTTTCACGCCATCTTCCCAAGGAGGTATAGGAGATCTTGGCATGTCGTGTTTAATGATATCCCTGAAGTTTAAGGAACATTATTGATTAAACCGATATCCGTATAATATCGTTCACTCCCCTGTAGAATTCATGAAATATTCATAGGCACTGACTTCTAACCCATCTCCTTACCTCAACCTCAACATTCCCCACCATTGCTATCTACGCCCATTTGGCAAGAAAACGTTTTAAGCCAAAAGCTGCGTAGTTTTAGTTCAGCGAATTTAAAATTCTTAGGAAATGGTTGCAGTTTGGGTGAGAACGAGGAAAAACAGGCGCCAATCAAGAGACAGAATACCGCCAACCTAACCTTTTATCCTAATGACTACATACAAAACATTTTTTTTAGATATATATTTTTCTTCCTTTTTTGACTCGAAATCCATTAACTAAATACCGGAATTGAAATTGAAAATAAAAAAAATAAAAAATCTCATTGCTTTTAATGTATTTGAAAACCACACATTAAATTTAATCTTAGTTTATTTTCATGCTTTATGATTTAAATAAGGATGATGAATTTCAGGTGAGAAACCGTTTTTGAATTCCTACTATTAGTTCACTCTCTCTATATATATATATTCATTCTTTTATATGTATATATATCTTGCTCAAACTTTCAATTGTTAATAAAATACTTTCTATTCATCCATTCAAGATCAAAAATATTTTTTATAAACTTATAGTGGATGGCACTTGATGTTAATAAAAACAAGTGAGGTCATAAGAAACAGATGTTGCCAATCGCGTAAGTCAAAATAACAGATAGAATTTGTTGCCAATCAATAAAATAGTTTTAAAAATTCTTAGATATTGTTTTTAAATTTATAATGGAATAAAACTCGAAAATTAGCCGTAAAAAAATGTTTAGAAGTCAACTTCCGGTTTCGATTTCACTGTTTCCGGTTTCTTTTGATAGCGGTAATAATATTTTAAACACCTGTAACTTCTTTTCTAATTATCGCACAGACAAAACAAAAACAGATTTAGAAAGCTAATTGCTTGAATTTTCAAAAGATAAAATAAAAACAACAAGTTATTTTTGACCGAAAATGACGTTTTTAACCTAGTCGGATATCTTGATATGTAGAACATGGGTTGTCCCTCCTGTACACCCATGGTACTTTCAAAGACACCATGGATCCGCCATAACATTCAAAGGTTCCAGATCTTATCATACGACATTCTCGTGATTTTCGACTGGTCTCCTGAGGTGCATGAATTTTGAAGGTGGCAAAAGAAGCTTCCCAATTTGCACCAATTGGGACATCAGTCCTTTTTCTCCTCAGTACATTCTGCAATGTCTGGGGTTTTCCTGTGAGGAGGCTGTTGTTTCCTCCCCCCTGTTGTTCTTAGAATTTGTGCAGATTTATAGGCTCATGGATCTGGTAAAGTTCCACTAGACCAGACGAGGATAGGTCCCACCACTTCCAGATTTCAAAATGGGAAGAATTGTTCGATAAAATAAATGTTAAAATTTAAAAATGAATTCTTATGTCTCTACATGTTATAAATCTTATTGAATATAATTTTCTTTCTGGAAAATTTTTTCAGCAATAAAACGGTCCTGATAATATTAAAAGGGGGAAAAAAGACTTTTTATAATGAACCCAATTTGTAGAAGAAAGACGATTCACAATATATCATAAAAGCGCTTATCATTCAAAATCCTAGACTGCATTAAAACATGATTGGTGTACGATTACTTTTTTTATGTTTAATTCAATTGTGTCTTTGCATTCTAATAGCTTTAAATTCAGAAATTTAAAGAACATTATTATTTCTTCCTTTTCCTATAAAGGTTTTTTAAACGAATATATTAAATATCAAAATTATTTTTATTGCTGCAGTACTTCATAATTTTTAATCATCTATAAAAACTGAAGTATTTCGAATAATTATAAACCATTATCTAAAACTGAAATAAGTAAAATCAAACACAATCGGGGAACATTATGAATAATCATTCTTGAAACGAAAACCTTATTCATAAAGTATTATGCTTTGGAAATGTAAAGAAAAGGGTGCGGGAGGAGATGTAATTATAACTAAAATGAATACATAACTATTACAAAAATGTCTGTAGTTTTTCTTATGGAAAAGATGATTATACATTTATGCACTGAAAATTTCATTTTTCAACTTATGCTCCCAGGAACGATTAATCAGTTCGAAATAGTCTTTTTTCTTTAAAAAAGAAACTTTTGCAATACATATAAGAAAAAAAAATCTCTTCATGGAAATTGAAGAAATGTTTTATTTTCTGGAGGGAAAGATAATGAGGTTCAAAAGAAAATTTCACTTCATCTTGCAATAAGATCTATTGTAAAGTATTTATAAAACATATATATAATTTATACCTTCCTGAACTATTCAACCATTTAAAACATCCCTTTAGATATAAAGATTATGTTTCCTGTAGTGTATTGTTCAAAAGATTATTTAGTATTATAAACATATTGTAAACGAATAACATAGTGTTTTTAATAACAATGCTGGATCTTGGAATTTATTATCCTTTGTTCCAAAGCTCTTATTGCTTATTTTCCATTATACGTATTTACACTTATACTTTCTAAGCACATTTTTTTAAAATTTTTTGGTATATTCACCGTATAAAACGCACCATTTATTTTACAAAGGAACTTGAAATATCGATGTGCCATGCTTTTATCTTTTGAAGTCATTTATTCGCAGTATTATGCTAGGCTTTTGAACAATGGTATACTTCTAAAATTACAACTCCTAAAGCAAAAGAAAATAAGGGTAAGACAATGTTTATAAGGTATTTTCTTCTTGAAAGCTTATAAGTTATGCTATTTATTTTACGTAAACAGTTTTTAGATATAGGTAGAAATCTATTTTCCATGCTCATCTTCTAATTTTAATGCATGCACGAATTTCGAATTAAGTTTGAGTCATAATCACACGTTATATGTCGAAATATACAGTATATATATTTATTAATCCATATAAGTTATTTTTTATATTTCCAATACATTTTATAACTGCAGATTGACTCAAGAAGTTCTCTTTATTAAACGATTAAAATGATTTACAGAACAGAAATATTCTTTTAAATTTTATATTGTATACTATTATTTTCAATTAGGAATATATTATATTATACTATATTTTAAAAAGTTAAAAATATTAAGTGGATACTTTTTTTAAAAGAAAATACATTCATAAACTTCTGGTTTTTTTAAAAGAAAAAATATATATATGTGTATACTAATCAGTAGGACTATTTATAAAACAGTTTAGGTTTTCGTAAAATATTATATACACATTCAATAATAGAAATTCTGGTAGTTTTCGGATTATTTTTTCACTTAGCTTTAAGATATTTTCCCCTCAAATTAGAATATATTCATATCCACTAAAATAGATGGGAAATAATTCATTAAAAAACTTCACCTAAATATCAAAATATAAGTGTAGAACAATGTTTTGAAATATTTTAGTACCTTTTCCTAAAATAGTTAACCCTTAACTTCGCAACTTTTTAAATTTCTATAAAGAAATTACATCAGCTAGTTCACAAGTAATAATAAGAGGGAAAAATATGAAAAAAAAAAAATTAAGCAGCTTTAAATTGAATTTCAGTCATTTTTTTGTTTGTTGCAGAAGTGCAATGTTGCGCTGTAGTGCTGTAAACTACAAAACCTTTTTTATATGAGGATTTTATTATTCATCACAAAATGCTTAAATTTCTTATTTGGTAATGTATTTCGTCAATAAAAAAGAGGAAGCATACAATATAATGGATTCTTTTTATAGCAAAAACACGGTTCTTGAGGCATCAGAGATTTTTATAATTGTTGCGATTTCTGGCAAAAATGTACTTCCATCTAGCATGTATTTCGTTGCAGTAATCTTTTTTTTTCTCAGATAAGTGATTTGTAGGTAATTAAAAAAATCTTGAGTCTGTTAAATTAAAGTAAATCATATGTTGCAGAAATGCAATAGAGCGAAGTTAAGGATTAAAGCATCGGCATATTTTCGGACACAAATAGTCTAAGAAATAGAATGCAAATACTATTTTTAGCTAAATATTAATAAAGACTGGGCCAGTTTTGTCAATTAATTGGTGTTAAGATTAGTTTTTAGTCAACAGAGAGCTACGAAAGTGTTTGGGAGAAAAAGAACTAAGAAATGACGTATTTTACACAGTAAAAAATAGCCCTGAAGGGTTTTGCAGTGAGCAACATAAAATTGCTAACACTGAAGAAGAAAATAATCTCCATAATTTTAACTATCTTATTTAAAGATTTTCTTTGCTTGCAATTGTGGATGTGTGCGGTAAAAGTTAATATTTATCGCTAGTAAAATACGAAAATGGTCCATGTTTTTAAAATTGCTCAATTAAGTTCTTGACTAAAACTTGTCAGACACTGTGTATTCTTTTGTGGTCTAAAATAATCAAATGTTTAAACTGCTTCCAAATTAAAATTTTAATGCCTAACTACATTCCGAAAGTTTGGAAAATTTTATGTAAACTACTTACGAAAATAAAAATTCATAAAAGTTCCGAATTAGTTAAAAAAGAAGTTAAAAGAGATCTTGTCCTATAAAAATGGCGAGTTTAAGAAATGTACATTGGTAGAAAATTTTTCATACTGTATTAAAATATTTAAGGTACCCACTACGTCCGGAATCATGATTTTGCAAAAGTGTACAAATGGATAATATTTATGATATTTAGTGTTACTTAGATTAGAAAATGTATTTAAAATTGTCTTAAGAATATTATTACAAAAACAAATTATTTAAGAACAATATTTTGACAAAAAATCAACATAGAATGACCCATTTTCAAAATATTCTCCTTTTGTGAAAAAGGCTTCTATTACAATATTATTTCCTCTGTAAATAGCTCAGACCTCTGTACAGAGGCTCAACTAGAATTTTTGAAATATATAACTTAGAAGTGGATTTATCCATGTCTTACGACAACAGAAGGGAGAAATTTTAAGAAAAAAGCGTCGATAATTATATATTTCAATTTGTTGTAATTCCGAAAATAATGTGAATTTTTCAAAACTCATAGTTGAGCCTCTGTACAGTGGTCTGAGCTATTCTCAGGCAAAATATTATTATAAAACAAGTATTTTTCACAAAAGGAGAGCATTTGAAAAAATGGTTATTCTAAGTTAATTTTTTGCCGAAATATTGTATTTAAATAATTTTTTTTGCCAAAATGACCTTAAAACAATTTTATACATGTATTCTAATCCAATTGACACTAAATATCCTGAAAATTATTCATTTATGCGCTTTTTTAAAATCACGGTTCCGAACATAGTCGGATACCTTATATGCCTTTTCTGAGAAACTATGTCTTTCAATTTTTTGTTTCGCGGTAAAATTCACTAAATGATTTCTTTTTAAGATATTAAATTTATATTTCAGAAAATATTTTATTTAGTTTTATCCCCAGTATAGACTATCATTTAAACATTGTATGTATATTTATTACACTTTTTGTGAGAAAATAACATCAGTTTTTTGTAAAAAATAGTATTCTTGCATACAAAAATGACATATTTCAAAAACTTTCAAAAATATTATAAATTTTATAGCTTTAAGCACAGATAATGATGTTATTTATGTACTGTATAAATATTTTTTTAATATATTAATTAGAATTTTCAGTACAGGGTTTACCATAACTATAAAATTTTTCACTAAAGTTTCTCTCAAATTTCCCAGTATATCCAAACTTATTTTTAATTTTATGGAAATTGTACTTTAATTCCTAGTTTTATGCCCCCTTTCTAATTAAAAAGTGCTTATTTAGTTAATATTATTAATTAATTTATGTACAGTCGAACCTCCATACAACAAACCTCTATATTGCGAATTTTTCTATACAAAGAACTTTTTCGTGGAACAAACAACATTTCAAGATTTTCTTCGAAAAATAACCCTCAATAGCGAAGTGCATTTTCTATATAATGAACTTTTTCTTTTGTGATTCAATTTTTTTTTCTCCCAATTTTTAAAGTGTTTCTAGACACTTCTAGTTAATCTTTCTTTTAATATATTTTATAGTGGTCCTAAACCTTGAACTGGTTTTGCCAGGGGCCTAACTCACCTAGAATAAAAAGAAATGCCGTAATTTTTCAAATAAAAACTCAAATAAAATTAACATATTTTATGAGTAATTAAACTTATGAGTGCATGTGATAATGTATGTTCAGAATTACTTGTTATAAAATATTGTATGTTTAAAATTATTCGTATTTAATTTAGAAAATGTCCATAAAATTCATTAACTTTAATATAAAATTATTTTCTTCATGTTGAAAATACAGTGTATTTGACATTCTTTTGTCTTGTTTTCCTTGCAGTTTTTCTTCCTATTATTTATTTTTTTCATGGGTAAGATATATTAAATAAATATACATTAATTTACAAAAAGGTGTGAATAATTACTTCTTTTAAATATATAGTGTTAATGAATTTAAAATTTTTTCATGATGTTTATAAAGTATATTGAAAGATGAACCTCTATATAACGAATTTTCCATATAACGATTTTTTTTGCGGGATTTAGCGACTTCGTTATATAGAGGTCCATCTATATTTCAAAAATTGTGCTCCGAAGGTAGTCACATAACTTAACAATTCTTATTTATGTGAGCAGTACATTTTTTCAAAGCATATGGCATTTATAAAAGTTATACAATCGGATATAAAAGAGATGGGATAAATATAAGTGCATCGTTTTTATTTAAGTGCCAAGTCTAAGCCCGTTTATTTTCTAATGCTTCCAAGAAATCCTCTCAATGCAATAGCACAAGGAAGGGGGAAAATATAAGCAAACACCATTTTTCCAATGCATTTTAAAGATTGATAGTTGTTTCACCAATCCTTCCAAAAACAAACTAAAACAAAACATTTTTTTCCTCGAAACAAAGTCTTCTCTTAGGAAATCTCATCCCATTTCTTTTTTCGCATGGATTATACAGAGAAAATTTTTACAAACGTCACCACTGATACGGATGTCTCGCTTGGCGTGCGGGGAAGTGGTGATGCCCCCGCCAAATGCGGTTCCTCTATAATATTTCGATCGAACAGTCCCAGATCAATACATGCATGGGTCCATCTAATGTGGGATTTGTCCCCCTTTACCCTTTGGCCAATCAGCGACAGCTCCAGCATGTGACGCGAGTGACGAGTAACATTCATCCTTTCACGATATATCGGCATGAGATATATCAGTTCGGAAAGGCGGAATCAGATAGGAAGAAACTTTTCTTTACACCCCACTTCGCACCCCGTCCTCCGCCCCAGCTCCCTATCGCTCTTTTTCCTTTTCTTTTTACTCTACTTCCCCTCCTTCTCAAAGTGTAAGGTTACCTGGGACGTCCAAAGAGGTTCGGGTATGGAAATCCCTTGATGTATGTTGAGGAAACCGCAGAATGAATTGAGTATATCAAAGTTTCGATAGATAGAGTGTAGTAGATACTTAATATAGTTCGTTTGTATCCGACTACGTGCGGAACCATGATTTTAAAAAAGAGCATAAATGGATAATTTTCATGATATTTAGTGTCACTTAAATTAGAATACATGTATAAAATTGTTTTAAGGACATTATGACAAAAAAGAAATTATTTAAATACAATATTTCGGCAAAAAATTAACTTAGAATAACCTTTTATCAAATTGTTCTTCTTTTGTGAAAACTGCTTTCATTATAATAATATTTTGCCTGTATATAGCTCAGACCTCTGTACAGAGGCTCAACTATGGTTTTTGAAAAATTCGCATTATTTTCAAAGTTACAACCTATTGAAAGAATTATCGGCGTTTTTTCTTAAAATTGCTCCCCTCTGTTGTAGTAAAACATGGATAAACCCTCTTCTAAGTTATATATTTCAAAAATTCTAGTAGAGCCTCTGTACAGAGGTCTGAGCTATAGACAGGAGAAATATTATTGTAATATAAGTATTTTTCGTAAAAGGAGAATATTTTGAAAATGGTTTCTTCTATGTTCATTTTTTGTCAAAATATTGTACTTAAATGATTTTTTATTGTAATAATATTCTTAAAACAATTTTATCTACATTTTCTAATCTAAGTGCACTAAATACCATTAGTATTATCCATTTATACGCTTTTGCAAAATCGCGGTTTTGAACGTAGTAGGATACCTAAATGTAACTTCCATTGGACATTCGCTTAACTTTTCGTCGTTTTTGAACATATTTGCATATAAGAGGTTTTTTTTTTCTTTCGAAAAAATTGCATTGTCTGAAGTTTTATTGGGCATTGAGAAACCAATTTTAATATACTATTTACTTTATTGCTGTAATATACTATTGTTACCCTGTACTTATTGCTTTGACGTGCTATTGTTATATAGCGCTTTATACTATAAAGCGTTATTTGTATAAATCCCGGGTTGGGCAAGGTTGACTCAGCCTTTTATCCCTTCAGTGGGTACATAAATTAGTACCAAGTTTGCTTGGGAACTTAACACTGGAGGTTTCGCGTCAGAGTGACCACCTCACCGAACATTTGCTCATGCACCTTAGGGCTTAAGGTCGTGTATACTGAATTGGGCACAGTATGCCTTGGCCATCATGGGCTGTCGCGCTACTGAGTTAAGTTACATGTATATCATAACCATTGCAAATATATTCTTTCTGTAGTATAATACTGTTTTTGTATTTAATTCTTACAGCGTATTATTGCTTTTGTACATTATTACTGTAGCATACAATTATTTTTTAATTTCTAATTGGCGTTTTACCATTACAGGCCTAGTACATTCTAGTACCTCGTTTAAGTGCGGCACCATATAGGATACCAATTGCCGCAGGTAAATTTGACGCTAAGTTTCCTCCCTAGAGAGAGGACCCCGCGCTCTGACGAGGTGAACTGGTACTAGGATTTAATTTTGCCGAGAACACCCGAGCCAAAACAGACACTCTAGGAATCTTTTACAAGCCGTATAATTATTTGACATGGCCGCTGTCAATTTTTTGCATCCTAAAAATCCACCGAATTGGGTCGGGGTCAAACTCGCAACCTTAGGTGCAGAAGGCCAACGACAAACCAACCACGCCATCCAGCCTGCCTACTATTATTGTGTGTAGAATAATGATACAGTAGAAATGTATGTAGACCACATTGGACTAGCATTATCCTGTTATCCACCGAATTGATATTACTGCACCTTTTACTGTGGTGTCCACATCCTTACTAATGAAATAAGTGTAAAAAGTTATCGTCCGCGATTGGTGGATAAGGGACGCACGTGCGTCTGATCGGACTAGACCCAAAAAATCTCAGAGGGGTTTCCAATCCATGAATTAACCCTTTATTACATTCTGATGGGTAGTTCCTTAATAATAAGCCATTACTTTTGGATACTTCAAGCCCGGACACCCTGTATTTTTAAAAATCATTACGGTATTAAGAAAAATATCTTCAACATTAGCATTTGCAGAAATAATAATAATACTAAATTACACTGAAATGTAATAACAAACTTTTGCAACATACTTTTCATAAAGGTTTGATATTTAATTAAGAAAAATATTTATATTAGATAAGTCATAAAAAAATTTATTAAAATGGATAACGTTTTCAAAAAATAAATAGTATATAAGATCAAGATAAGAATAATTAATTTATACTTTTTATCATTTATTTTAATTTAGATCAGCTAAGCAATTATCATTATTGTTTCATCAATATATATATTTTTTTCAATTTACACTAAAATTAAATGAATACGTGAAGTATTTTTCGAACTCAAGAGAGTAATTTCCAGGAAACATTTAATCTTTGAAAAAATGTAAACAAGGAAATAATTAAAGTTAAAAACTTTCAATGAATAACGGACGCCATGCTTATTTAAAACACTGTAACATTTAGAAAAAGGTAAATCGAGACTAAAAAAAAATGTGGGATATTTTGAAAAGAAAATTAAGCTTCTCGAAGTGAGAAGAAAAGCTTAAGGCTTCTATTATAGAATAAAAGAACTTTTACTTTTGGGTTAATTGACCGTAAGTCTCAAATTTAGCTTCACGTTATTGCCTTAGAATCACCAAAAAATCTCCTCTCTCCAATCTGTATTATCCGCAAGGCAATTTTGTGTGATAAATTCCTCCATTTTTACCGTCTACGCACATTTTTCTTCTCAACATTTGCATTTTTATAATCACCTTCTACTGGGGCTGCAATAATCTGCATTTTGCAGCCGGGGATGTCGAAGATTTTATGGGCAAGAACGTGACTGGGCACAAGTATGCAAAATATTCGAAACTGCTTTGTATTTCATAAGAAAATGTAATTAACTCTGAGTGTATGAGACTTTATTAAGTATGTATATATAGTAATTTTGTTACATATACAAATTTCAAAGGAGATCTGTTGTGTTTGTCATTACTTCAGAAACTTCTCAAACTGTGGGGTGCCCCCAAGGTGGCCGTGATAACCCTATGAGGGGGAGCGAGGATGTTGAAAAGTTGAAAACAAAAGCTTATCTTAAAAAAATTAAAAATGTACTGAAAGTAAACAAGCTACATTCTGATATAATAAGAAAATAAAATACATATTTACTCTGATACGATACATTTATAAATATATCAGTACTGCGCAATGTACTTTATAATTAATTTAATAATATTAAGTTAAGAACAAATTTAATAATGACCAGTGACCCCATGGGCTTGTCATAAATAAAATAATATGTAAAAGTCAACACTTATCTTAATCATTTAAATGAGAATTAAAAATTACGCGATTTATTCCCCAATGCCAGCTTTAAACAAGTAGATGGTGTATTAAGAAGGGGGTGGGTAAAAATTAATAAATAAGCAAACCCTCTGAAATAAAAGTAAATCCTTCGCAAACACTGTCAAGTTCATTTTATTGCATTCCAAAGCCTTCGAAATAATTTAATGGATATCAGTCACAGAAAAGATCTTACTTTAGTAAGACGTATATATACGCCCGGGGTAATTAACGCGCTAGCTTGGAGAGGTGTTTGTATACGCCGGCAGTACTTAAAAGGTTAAAGTCGTATTGTAGGTTTAGCGTAAAATATATTATTAAATTCGATACATTGTTTTTGTATGGAGGGAGGGGAAAAAACTTAAAAATTAAGCAAAAAAAATTGATTGCGTGACTCGAACCTTGGCCGACCGGGTAGTAAGCAGGTACTCTATCACCTATGCCACAGCGTCTTTGATGCTAATGAAAATTTGATTGCATAAAAGTTAAGTATGAATTTCGAAGGCTATTTTCTCCGAGTTGATTGGCTATTCGGCGCTAATACATTGAGGGTTGAACACCCTAATGGAGTACTACTATTATGCAAAGTCTCGTCACCAAATGATTTTTCTTAGTCGTTTCCTCCCCTTGTAAGCTACATCTATATAAATGAACCTACGCAACATTGCAATTTCTCTTAAGATTTATGTGACTCTCCCCCTCCTAAAAATATGAATCCTCCTTTGATCGTGGCACCCCACTATAATGTCACGATAAAAGTCACCAAACTCCTTTGAGTATTATTGGCTGCTGGTCTAGCTCTAACAAAAGTTGTCTTCTTCATTGAAACCCAAGCTGTGATTTCAGCCTTAAGCAGTAACACACCAACTGACTGCTTAACACATTTCTTGACATTCTTGAATTCTTGACTTGAATGAATGACTTGAATTCTTGGCTGCGGTTTCTACTCCGACACAAGTCAGTGGATTTTCCTGATGCAGACTATCGACAGCGGCCATGACGTATGATTATACAGCATGGAAATGATCCCTTGAGTATCCGTTTAGCTTGGATGCTCAGCAAAATTAAATTCCTAAGTACAAATTTCACATCGGCAGAGTTCAGGTGCCTCCCTCTGAGGAAGAAACCGGGCGTCAAAATTACTTACTAATTAGTATCGCCTATATGGTGCCGCAATAAAAAGTGATACCAGCTCCTGGGGAATGTACTAGGTCTGCAAATGTAGAAATATCAATACACAGCCCCATTACAAAAAAAAAAAAATCGCCAATATTATCGGAATGTATAATCTTCGATATGACATTCATGTTTGTTGTTATGCGCTCATATATAAATAAAAATGTATCCTGTTCAATAACCAGAAAGTTTCCGAGTGACTATTTTCTAACATATGTCTAAAAAGTTATGTCCTTAATTTCTCTTATCAAACGCGGAATAGTTTCACCAAAAAAAAAAATAGAATGAAAGCGAAAAGCCTCGAAATATTATCGTTGAAATATTTTCAGTATAGTTTTTCCCCATCGCAAAAATGAAAGTCAGGGAGCATTTTAAAACCATTAGGTTAACCTTCAGAAATAGATTTTTAACGTTTGATGATACGACTTGACGATCGGGCTTCCTGTATATCGATGAGGCAGTATACATTCTTTTATTTTCCATTTTTAGAAGGGGAAAAAAAGGGAAAGAGACAAATCCACGGCAGAGAGAATCGCGATGTAAATATTGATCGACGTCATTAGACACGGTGGAAGAGACACCGTTAGAAACAGCAAATATGCTGATGAGGCCGTCTTTATGGCCTTTTCCAGAAACTGTTCCCTCTCTGCGCCCCCTATTTTTTTCCCTCTGTCGTTTTATTTTCTCTTCCCCGTCGAATTTTAAACTGCGAAACTGGTGTCATTCCCCGAAATTATCCGTACCCAGCCCCCCCCGGATGTATCATCAGTAAATATCCTAGATGGGCACAGAGCTCACCTTGCTTTTATTTTCCTCCCTTGCCCCTCCATCTCCCCAGAATTCTGGAGATAACTCAATTTGAAGGAGATAGCAGTTTAAAGATAAAACAAAGCACTTTAATTCGATCAGCTGCGAAAGAGATACCCATTTCGTCTGTGGTGGATATTGAAGGTACCTTTGAGAGCGTTCTTTTATTTTGTTTTATTTATTTATGTCTAAATGAAACAGAAAGCATCACTTTATTTTCCAGATTTAATTAGGAAATTCGAATTGTTTCCAAAAAGAATTATTTATATAAAAAATGCTTTTTAGTTTGGAATTCTCATCGATGAAAAAGTATCTTGTAAATTATTTCATTTTCTCAATGTAATACATCGGTTGATACTAAATTTATTTCTATAAACACCAAGTTGTGCGCTTATATTAAACTTAAATTAGACCTATTGCTCGGTATGAAAGGGAATGGTGGACCCTCAATAAAGCAGAGGAAGAAAAGTTGTTCATTTTTGAATGGATAATCTTTGGACCTATTCAAGAGAAAAATGAGTGGAGAATTCTTTACAGAAGTACTTCTCGAACTTTCAATACACGTGAGCCACTATTTAATCCTCATTTTCATCGCGCCCCCTCCATACAATAACAATGCATTGAATTCAATAATACTATACTTTGACACTAAAGTTACAGTACGACTTTAACCTCTTATGTGCCACCGACGTATGTAAACGTCTCGCTCAGTCAAAGTATTAATTTTTCTGGACGCATATATACGTCTTTGCGAAGTGCGATCTTTTCTGTGCAGTACTATCCATAAAATTATTCCGAAGGCTTTGCAATGCAATAAAAGGACCTTGACCATGTTTGAGAAGAATTTAATAATTTCAGAGGATTTGCTTATTTATTCCTTTTCTCCTCCCCCTCAAAAAAAATTACGCTCGTCTACATGGAAGACGGATGCAGTGGAAAGTGAATCGCCTAACTTTTAATCGACAGTTAAGGAATTAATTATAAACCGTAAAAATTATCAAGATAAGTGTTAATACAAACCCACGGGGTCACTGATAATTATCAAATTTGTTCTTAACTTAGTATTGTTAAACTAATAATAAAATACATTGTACAGTACTGATACATTTTATAAGTGTATTATATCAGTGGATCTTCGACTTTTCAATAAGCTCGCGCCTCCCTCGTAGAGTTATTATCCCCCCCCCAAAGGAGGGCGCACCCCACAGTTTAAGAAACGTTGCTTTACAACCATGAAATGTACAGGAAATATGAAAAATATGGCGGGACTAATATTGTGAAAACTATAAAGCATCCCGTATTAGGCGGCTGAGCCATCTGCACAGATATGCCGATGCCTTCCTAACAAAAACAAATTTTTCTGAAATTGAAGGGACCAGAAGTAGAGAACGACCACCTACACAACGTTTAGACGATGTTGAAAAGGACCTCAAACTAATGGGATCAACCGATGGAAGGCCATCGTGACTGATAGGGTCAACTGGAGGAAGATCAGCGCGAGTTAGGCTTGGCCTGCAAAAAAGTCTGTTGGACTTAAGAAGAATATATCTGTGGTATATTTTACAAATATAAAATTAGTATTGAAGTGGGGTTTTGTGTGTTCAATACAACCATTGATGAAATTTTTAGTCTAAAGTTGATGGTTGATTGCGTTTGTTTATTTAAAAGAAATGTCTTACCTCTCTCTCTCTCTGGTGTTGTTTTTCTACAAATATTTTTTTCCCCAAATTCTGGGGTCATGCCTCTAATAAATGGCGTTAAAACATAATAACATTTATAACGTACATTGTAGGTTCCTTCGTAAAAAGGGGGTGCACGTTATACGGCGAATATACCTTAAAATAAAAAAAAAAATGCAGCTTGTAAGTATAAATGCGCATTATAAGCCGGATTTTATGGTATTTTCTTTTTCATAAATAATGTTGTTCTTATTTAAAGAATGAAATATGTTGAAAATTTCAACTGGCCAAGAAATTTAAATTAATTTATAAAAATGAAGCAATTTACACTTAATAATGATAACTATCGTATTTATTCGTAACACAACCTTAAGTAAGCAGATATTAAAATTATACTACTTATAATAAATTTGAAATTAATCACCCTACTCATAAATCATTTTATCATATGCTTAGGAAAACTAAAATGAGTATTGTGATTTTTTTAAACGCTTACAAATAAATTTATTTCAAACATTAAAAAAAAATCTAGATAGAAAGAATTGTTATCTCCCGTTTATGTAATTCCAATATCCAACTTCTGACAACTTCCGGGTTAAATCTTTCATTTTTACTATGGATAATATTTCCTCACCCATTAATCAATTATCTGTCTGTCATCGTCAATGATGAATTATTACCATATTTAATAGATGTCTAAAACAAATGGGGGGAAATTACAATCGATTAATTCTGGGTTTTATAAAAATCACCGAAGGGATTTTTATTTATATTGGAAAAAAGGGGGTAAAAGGGCCCAAAAAAAGTCAAAAAACAGGCTTTGAGAACCGAGATTTCTTTCCCGTGAGTGGTCGAAAATTCGTCTTTTAATTTATTTTGCTTTATCGTCTGTTTTAAAATGGGATGTCACGTAATGGGATGCTACAAAGAAGAAATTTTGTTTATACACTACTAAAGCAATTTGTAACAAATCTGCAATATAAAATAAATAGCTGTAGTCGAGGATAAACCCTCTCTCCAACAAATATTCAATGTTTTAAATATTTCAGTTTTTTGGGGCATGAATTGTTGCTTTTTTTATTATTAACACATGTTTATAAGTATGAAACGGAATCTTTGAACTCGATTTTCACCTTATTTAAAAGGTCAAACTAATTTGAAATTTTGCTCACTTGTCAAGGACCGATGACAATACGATAATTTAATAAATTTTGTTCCATTGCCCTGAACAGGATAATCAGGAATAACGATTTCCAGATTTGGCGACTAATTCATTATACCATTGCCAGATTTCAAGACTAATTCTGTACACTATTTCCAGATATGACGCCTAATTCCATATCCCATTACCAGATTTGGCGACTAAGAGATTAAGAGTAACTCTAAAAGCAAAAACACGTTTTTTTTGGGGGCCCCTTTTTTATAAAAACACTGTCCAGTCTTTCTGAAAAAGGGGGGAAAAAATTGACATAAGAAAAATAATTTTTCTCTAACTCAGGGATGGGCAATTTTTTTTGGTTGCAAGCCAACAATTAAAAAAAAAGTTCATCAATAAATGATAGTTTAAAAAACAAAAATTACATGCTTTTACTGTAGATCGAACTAAAAAATTAAAAATAAATCATAGTGTAAAAAAAACCAAAAACACGCTTTTACGGTTAATCGAACTAAAAATTAAAAAAATAATTCTTAAAATAAGAATAAAATGATTCACGAGAAAATTAATGTTGTTAAGTTAAAAACGTAGGGTGCTGCATATCAATTGTTATAATTTCTTACTACTTCTATTCCGAAATGCTGAGTTAGTGTAAAAATGTAGTACAATGCACTCCACGCTCTTACCACAATGACATTAATTTTCTCGTAAATCGTTTTATTCCTATATTAATAATTCTTTTTTTTACCTTTTAGTTCGATTAATTATAAAAGCTTGTTTTTTAGTTTTTTAAACTATAATTTATTAAAAATAGTTTATCCTTAAAAAACTTTGAGGAATTTTAAAGTCTATGATTGTGAAAATAAATAAATCAGAGCATTGAGGGATGTCAATTTGTAAGGGCAATTGTTGTAAAAAAAATCAAGTGTTCAGATCAAAGATGCTCAACTAGCGGTCCACAAAGAGTTTTTATGCGGCTCATCAAGACTGTCAAAAAATCCGCTTTGAACCAAGATTTCTGTCTCGTGAGTAATCAAAGTTTCGTTTATTTTTCACTTTTAGGAAACCGGCCATCCTGTATAGTGGTTAGTGACGCTGACTGCGGTGCCGTAGGACCTGGATTCAAATGCCGGAGAAGGCTTGGGTGTTTGTTAATGTATAGTGCCTTTGCGGCATGTGGGTACTCTAAATATCCGTCGAGCCGCAAGTCCTCTCATGAGGGTGGTGAAAGGAGAAAAAAGGTAGGAGGCTCCTGATCACCCACAGGAAGTTCTCTCTCAAAATTGAAGTGGAACCGAACAAAATCGTACTGTCACCTGCATGATGCTCAAAGCTAAGGCTAACGACAGGCATAAAAATCTAGCCCTTAACCGCGATGAATTTTGTGGGCATTGATCTGATGTTACTGTCAATCAAGTGGCATAAGTAACACAAACAACTATTAGGAAAATAAAATACCTAAAAATGTTTCTACTACGAGATCATTTCAAGAGTTTGGAGGACAAGGTCACAAGGTTTCAGGATTTTAAGAAAATTGAGCGTAAATCGAATTTGCTCTCTTATCCCGTTACTCTTTGGTGATATTGATACGGCATCTGAAGAACTTGAACTTACTGATAGCTTGAAAAGCTTCAATTATTGACTTAAGTCAGATCACAGTGTGAAGAAAATGTTAAATAATGTGGCATTGCCTTTTACAAATCTTTATGTTGAAACATTGTCATGTATGAAGAAATTCCGGTGATATTATTCTTTATATTTTGTTCGATATATATTTGTGAGCAAAAATTTTCTTGCATGAAAATCAACAAGAGAAAACTTGCATATTATGATGAACATTTCAACATGCAATCTCCCTCCTAATTTCAAAAAAGAAAAATAAATAACTAAAAAATAAATAAAAGAAACAGAAAAGTATGATAGGGTACATTTGACTCGTCAAACTAATTCTAAAATTAAATGTACTTGCAGCTATAAATAATATGAAATTAGCAGAATAAATAAAATGAATAAAATTTTCGTTATTTTATTTAACAATTTATGATTTTTTTAAATAACAATTGTAATTTTTTTTAAAAAATGTGGCTCTCCCGGTGTGGAGGCACCACGATCACTTCCACACTTAGCCACTGGCTTCAATAAATAACTAATCAATCAGTACTTCAATGTTCTTCTCCTTCACATATTTATTGTAAACGTATTTTATTGCAAATATTGTAAAACAGCAAACAATGTTCATTTATCAACTCAACAGATTTAAAGTGTCCGAATACGTTCGGAACCACGAATTTTCAAATGCGTACAAACGAATATTTTTTTAATATTTAGGGTTACTTAGATTAGAATACATGTATGAAATTGATTGAAAAATATTATTATGATTAAAAATTGTTTAAATATGCAATATTTTGGCAAAAAATGAACGTAGAATTATTTATTTTCCAAATAATCTTCTTTTATGGAAAATACTTCTGTATTAATAATATTTTGCCTATATATAGCTCAGACCTCTGTACAGAGCCTGAATTAGGGTTTTTGAAAATATAATTTAGAAGATGATTTATCTATATTTCAATACATCAGAGTGGAGAAATTTTAACAGAAAAACACTAATAATTATTTTAATTAGTAGTAACTCTGAAAATAATATGAATTTTTCAAAAGTCGTACTTTAGGCCCTCTGGAGAAATCTTAGCTATATATAAGCAAAATATTATTATTATAGAAGTATATTTTTAAGGTATCCGACTACGTTCGGAACTGTGATTTTAAAAAAGCTAATAAATGGATAATTTTCATGATATTTAGTGTCACTTAGATTAGAAAACATGTATAAAATTGATTTAAGGACATTTTGACGAAAAAAAAATTTATTTAAATGCAATATTTTAACAAAAAATTAATTTAGAATAATCTTTCTTCAAAATGTGCTCCTTTAGTGAAAAATGCATCTATTAGAATAATATTTAGCTTGTATATAGCTCAGTCCTCTGTAAAGAGGCTCAACTATGAGTTTTGAAAAATTCACATTATTTTCAGAGTTACAACCCATTGAAATAATTTTCGGCGTTTTTTTTCTTAAAATTGCTCCTCTCTGTTGTCGTAAAATATGGATAAATCCACTTCTAAAGTATATATTTCAAAAATTCTAGTTGAGCCTCTGTAGAGAGCTCTGAGCTATCCACAGGCAAAATATTATTATAATAGAAGCATTTTTCTCAAAAGGAGAACATTTTGAAAAAAAATTATTCTTAGTTAATTTTGACAAAATATTGTACTTAAATCATTTTTGTCAAAATTCCTTACAACAGCTGTAGACATGTATTCTAATCTAAAAGACACTAAATATCATGAAAATTATCCATTTATGCGCTTTTGCAAAATTACGGTTCCGAACGTAGTCGGATACCTTAAAGGAGAATATTTTGAAGAAAGTTAATTCTAAGTTCATTTTTTGACAAAATATTGTCTTTAAATATTTCTTTTTATTGTAATAACATTCTTAAAACAGTTTTATAAGCGTATTCTAATCTAAGTGACCTTAAATATAAAAACAAATATTCGTTTATACGCTTTTGTAAAATCACGTTTCCGAAAGTAGTCGGATACGTTAAAGAATTAAAAATATATCAACAGCTTTTTTTCTAGTATTATTTATTTTGAAGGAGCAAGGGAAAAATGGAAATCGTGTGTATGCAGTTAGATTTTTTATAAAGCAAAATTTTAATATATCGATTCCACTAACTTTTTCTAATGATTCTAAGCTCCAAGTTTATAATTATGCATTGTAGCAAGGGGAATGGGTTCGAAAAACAGGATTGGTATACGTTTCTTAGTTATCTTAAATAAAATTATAGGTCATAGTCTCATTCTCCCCTTCTTTTTTTTCTCCATAGCATGAAAAAAAGCGTCGGTATTTTGAAGAAAATTATATGCAGTGCCGCATATTTTTATCATTGAAAAAGAGCGAGTAAAATTACTATGCAAATGATGGAATAAAAAAGTTTTAAAACTAAACGGTAGAGCAGGTGTTTTATATTCCAAGCAAAGCAGCAGCACTAAACTTTCTCATGCAGTGTAAGAAATTTCGGAAATCGATTCGTTTTTCGTATTAAAAACGAGAAAAAAAAAATATAACGAACAAAGCAATGTTTTTAAATTATGCGATGACTAACTTTAATGCCTTTTTTTTTCTCTTTTCCCCCGTTTTCTTAGCCAAGGGCGGGATAATTTGAAATTTTTTCCACGCTGCTCCTAATCATATATTAGAAATGTGAAATTCAACCAGCGATTGAATATTTCAAAGAAAGGAAGCTGCTTATTCAAGCTAAAAAAGGTGAAAAAATTATTTAAAAAAAGACTGTCAATTTGTTGAGGCAGGTGTGACCATGTGAGAAAAAAGGAATGAATTATCTGTAAAGACAGTACTGCGCGCTAAACATGAAAAAAAAAATGTTTATATAGAGCAAAGGTTTTATAAGTAAACATTTCTTTAGAGGCTAATTTTTTCAGTGCTTACCTAACAACCGTGTAATAGTTTATTTAAATTCTCTGAGATAAAATTTTAGGTCTTTTTTTTTACCTAAATGTTCTTACGTCGAACAAATACATAGTAAGGATAGAATTACATTATAACGAAAAAAGAATCTAATTTCTTATTGTAAATTACAGTATATCCAACTATAATTTATACATTTTTTTCTACTATAAATCTTATACAATGTATTTAAATGCCTTGTCTTAGTAAAACAGAAGTAAGACATTTATAAAATATTTCAAAAATTTAACGAATTTTTTTCTTTTATTAAAGGGGATTTTTTTAACTTTTGCTGAAATATATGTTTGATAACTGTTGTTTATTATTACATTTTATTTTGCATTTCATGTATATATATTGAGTTAATCCACATTAGAAAAAAATTAACTTTATCAATAAAGTTCCATCTAAAATCATAATTATGACTTATTTTTTCGAGATTCATTTTTATCTCTGTTCTCTATTTCTAATCTCTTCTACGTAGTATGATCCAAAAGTTTGTGGACAAGGTGTATAAAACTTTACCCTGAATAGTTTACAGCACCGAAGCACAACCACCTTCAAAGTAGTCTCCTTGGGCGACGATACACTTCTGCCAGAGTTCGTATAACTTCTGGAAGCACAGCTGGTAGCCATTTTTCCCAACTTCTCGAAGACCTCCCACGATGCCTCATTTACATCATCTAATAGCCCAAAATGTCGTCCCTGTAAATGTTTTTTCATTGATGGGAACAGGCAAAAGTCACGAAGTTAAGTCTGGTAAGTGGGGAGGATAAGGAATCATGTTAGTGCAATTTTGGCAAGGAACTCTTTTACCAATTGGGATCGATGTGCTGGTGCGTTGTCATGCAGAAGATACCAGTCGTCACTCTTCCAGAATTGAGGCCGTTTACGACGAATTGATTCCCTCAGACGACGTCTTCGAGAAGTGTGTATCTTCAGCGATTTATGCAAGTGTTTGGCGACCATCTCTTCGAATACTTTCAGACACCAACGTAACATTGTTCGCGTTCCATGAAGTCGAAAGTCGTCCAATGCATTCATTGTCTTCGATGGATTCTCGGCCTTCTTTAAAATACCAATGACATTTCTAAACCTAGGATCTCGCTACGGTAGATTCACCATACACCTTACTTAGCCTTTCTAAAGTCTCCATTGGTGTGGCTCCTAAGATGCATCAGGACACGAACTCACAACTCGACTGAAATAACGTCTGCACCTGTTCGTGGCTTTGAGCATTCGTCTACCTCAGCTATCAATTTGGCTGTAAAGCACAGGTATTCATACTTCCTCGGAATTCCTTTCACATTCCTTAAATCCCAGTTTGTTATTATTTTTTGTCACCCAATCCTCAATTATTACAGTGAATGTGTTCGGAACCATGATTTGGAAAAACGCGTATACATAGATAATTATTTCAATATTTGGTGCCAGTTGAATTAGAATATACATATAAAACTGTTTTAAGACTATTATAACAAGGAAAAAATTCCAATGCAACATTTTGGCAAGAAAAAAAAAAAATATAAACTTTCAAAACATTTTTCTTTAAAAAAAATGCTTCTGTATTAAGATACTGTTTTTCCTATATGTAACCAGTATTTCTATCATGTGATCAAATTAAGCTTTTTTTAAAATGCACATGATTTTCAGAATTACGATCAATTTAAATAGTAAAGGATGTTTTGCTAAAATTCTTCTACTCGATGTATAAGATATGAATAATATATTTCATAACTTTTAGTTAAACCCCAGTTTAGAAATATATTATAGAAGCAGTTTTCCTAAAAAGAAAATGTTTTGAGAATATGCTTTTCTTTCTTCACTTTTTGACAAAAAATTGCATCTAAATAATTTTTTTCACGTAATAATATTCGTAAAACAATTTTATATGTGAATTTTAATACAAATGACAATAATATGTCAAAATATTTATGCATTTTCACGAGCGTTTCTCAAAGTGTGGAAGGCACCCCACTAGGGGGCACGGCGTATTAACCCTACGTTAGAGACACTAGCAGCATTTATTTATTTAGCGTACCACCTAATCGGAGAAAAGGCTGAATCAAATTACCACGAAATTCATCATGGAGTCACGTAGTTTTGAGCACCATACAGGTGACTTATATTGATAATTTGTACGATTTACATTCGTACAGTGTCTTATTTCTTTCATTGTATGGAGGGGAGGGGACTACGATTGAAATTTGGGTCGCCATATTGAAAGTTTGAGAAGCACTGATTTACACGCTATTTCAAAATCACGATTTCGAACGTTTTCTAATATTCGCGTCTACATTTGGGATGAATTAATCAAAAATGATAATATAATAAAATCAAAATGCAATATTTGAATATTTCCTAGGTGGTGACACAGTTCAGGTGGTCTTAATAAAAATTTTCTCAGTGTATTTACTCTGTATTTGTTCAGAGTTAAAATATTTACTTTGAAATGGGGATTAAAAATATAAAATGCGATAAAAGATTGTTAGTAACATTTTATAAAATGACGAACTGCTTATAAGTTATAAAAATTCTCCATATGTAATGGTTATATTTGTATAGTTAATACAATTTTAATATTGTGATTTTATTTGTAACTATATATACATACAGATGGGTGACAAAATAATACGAACACCACGAAAATGGCATGAAGCCCATTTCAAGAAGACACTTACAACGCATGTCATTTTTGCGTTTTTTCGGTCTGCCGCCTAGCAGTTCGAGGTAATGTATGTAATTAATAACAGCTGCAATAGATTGTTGCACGCGTCTATTGTAATTTACACAAAAAACACCAATAGCGGACCTAATCAGAGTTAAAGAGACATGATTGATTTGGAATGAGGTGCGCTGAAGTTTGCTCATTGAGCCAGAGGAAACAGCCTAATTATTTGGGGGCGTGCAAAGTACTGTATCTACGCCGTTTGCTGACGGCATACAAGTGCGGGAATGTGAAAATGCGGCGGACAACAGAGTTACGGAAGAAGCTTACCGAAGTGGGATAAAAGAGTCTTAACCCATAGTGGCCCAGCGCAAAAATCGCTATCCCAAAAAAAGCCAGGTGAATAGTCATCCAAAAACCCCTTTTTTGGCAAAACCTAAAAGGGAACTGCATGCTTCAAGATGGAAGAGTTGCAATTCGTAAACCGGTAAAAACC
Source organism: Trichonephila inaurata madagascariensis (assembly GCA_019973955.1). NCBI lineage: Eukaryota > Metazoa > Arthropoda > Arachnida > Araneae > Nephilidae > Trichonephila > Trichonephila inaurata. The sequence continues at coordinate 37,525 of BMAV01010725.1, read as the reverse complement.
CGTCATGTTTTACAGCGCCCCAGTGGTGTAGAACCCCAAACAGTGGCCCCCAAAACCAGTGGCAACAAGTCATCTGGTCGGATGAATCAACGTTCTCCATTCGACCACCGGACGAGTTTATGGGGGCCCCCAAAAGAAATTTGTCCTGAATGCATCATGCCGACTGTGAAGCGGGGTGGACCCCCTTGGTTTGGGGGGCGATAGGGGCGGGGTCTTGGGCCACTTGTTCTCTGCAAGGTTCAAACTGCCCATGTCGATATCCTGGGGATCGGGGGCATCCATTTGCCCAGATTTTTTTCCCGGGAGAATGTCCATTTTATAAAGACGCAACGCTCTATCCACAGAGAAAAAATCGTGCGAAGGTTTTTCAGAGCATGGGGGGGGACGGGTTTTTTCCCGGCCCCCTCGTCATGATTTAAATATTTTTTTAATTTGGGGGGATAGGGGAGTCAAAACTCCGGCTCGTTTCCCCCCCACCATCTACGATTTCGGCATTGGCCCCCTCCACGAAGAATGGCTTCATATTCCATTAAATTTTCATGACCTCTATGGTTCCCCGTCGCAAAAGTCGTAATTCAGTCAAAGGGGTCAACCCCTTTTAAAAAAGCATTTTTCCCCTTTTATAGGTGTTCGTTTTTTTTGTCACCATGTGTATGTTAATTCCCCCTGAGGATAAAACATATAAAAAACACCCACCCCAACTTTAACATATATTTACATTTAAGCCTCCTCCCAAGCACTAATGGAGGAGTTTGTAGAAGAAGTACCCTTGGGTCCATTTAGTTTCCATTTCAAAAGATATTTAAAGCATTGGTTTAGAAACAAAAATTACAAATATGGGTATTATTGCTCAAATAGGTAAAACGCATATATATAATTGCCTTAATTATTATGGTGTATTTCTGTGAGAGAGGAGATGAATGAATTATTTAGTAATTTAAACAAAACAGTAGTTTAACTATACAAAGATAGAAAAAAATTCTATAATTTGAATCTTCAGGGAAAAAAAAATCTAACAGTTATAAAATAACTTTCTTATATTTAAAAATAAAAATAAAAAAAAAAAAATCATTTCAACCTCTACGACAGGGGGCCTTCCCCGGCAGCGACCTTTTCCGGTCCGTAGATCAAATATTACCGGTCCACAAGGAACAATAAACTATTTCCATTTTATTTATTGTGTTGTATTTCTCTAGGGTTTGTGCGACTTTTTATGGAAACGACTTTATATTCCTTCTTAAGCTCATTTATTTCTTTAACTAAATTTTATTCTGAAGGTATGTAAACATGATTAAATTAAATTAAAATTTAATACAATTAAAATTTTTAAAAATCAACGGCCCACCTTTAGGCAAAAGTAATATTTTCAAATTTCGACCGTTCCGCGGCGATAGAAATGTTGGTAATCACTGCTCTAAAGTAGTGATCTACAAAGTGGAGTACACATAATCCAGTGGGTACACAAGTCAAAAGTGAAGGTACATGCAAGAAAAGATTCATAAAAATTTTTCATATACATTTAAAAAAGTTTAAAAGGGATCCCATTTCCCGGGAACCGTATTTTTAAAGCGTTAAATGGATAGTTTTGGGTTTTAGTATACTTAAATTAAAATTTTATGTGTTTTAAAAATATATTACAGTAAAAAAAATTTTTTAAGTAAATTCTTTTGACAAAAAAGAACATGAAACCATTTTTTAAATATTTTTTTTAAAAAAGAATATTTTTGTATATTCGACCTCTGTACAGAGGCCAACTATAATTTTTAAATATATTACAGGGGGTTTATCCATGTTTTTCGAAAACAAGGGGGGAAAATTTTTAAAAAAACGCCGATAATTATTTCAATGGGTTGTAACTATGAAAATAATGTGAATTTTTCAAAAATTATAGTTGAGCCTCTGTACAGAGGTCTGAGCTATATACAGGCAAAATATTATTATAATAGAAGCATTTTTCACAAACGGAGAACATTTTGAAAAAAATGTTATTCTAAGTTACTTTTTTGTCGAAATATTGTATTTAAATATTTTTTTTTGTCAAAATGTCCTTAAAACAATTTTATACATGTATTCTAATCTGTGATACTAAATATCATGAAAATTATCCATTTATGCGCTTTTTTAAAATCCCGGTTCCCGATTGTAGTCGGATATACCTTAAAGTAAAGGAACTTCTGCAATTCCTATTTTCAAAGTTTGGTAACATCGCTAGCATCTAGCGCTGATCGGGGGTAGGTGGCAACACTTCTATACAGCGTGTCTCTCGTCTTCCCTCGTAGTCGTTGGCGTGTAGTAGACCGTTCAACTTAGCAGTTGCATTGTCCATTTGTACCAAGAAGGAAAGGAGGACAGAGATTTGATTTTTGTTAGTGGAAGGTGTGGTAGCTGCGGAAATTATTCATCGCATGCAAGCACAATGTAGTGACAGCTTTTTATTGCGAAGCAAGATCTACAAATGAAAAGAGCGCTTCAAACAGGGAAGAACTTCTTTATGTGACAACGAAAGATCGCCATTGACGTCAACTGCGGAGGTCATGAGCAAGTCGTTGAGAGGATTATGATGGAAGAATATAGTGTTGGAATGGATGGCTAATATCCATAGCCGATACCACACCTTCCGTAAGCAAAAAGCGAATCACAGACCTTCATTCCTCCTTGGTGCAGATCGACAATATAGCTGCCATATTGAACGGTTTACTGCCCTCCAACGACTGCAGGAGAAGACGAATGATACGCTGCTGATGCCGACTACCCCTCATTCAGGGCTGGATCTTTGGTTTCGTAGTGTTAGATTATATGTTATAAGGAGGACGCTTTTTTTCTACGGGAGCCTAGAAAGTCAGCACCCGTAGAATATTCATCAGATGAGAAGGATACGGTTGCATATGACGTTGATGAAGAAAAAGTAAAGGTAGACGATGGTTAACCCTTCTCTTCGGTTTGTAGTGTTAGATTATGTTATAAGGAGGACGCTTTTTTTTACGGGAGCCTAGAAAGTCAGCACCCGTAGAATATTCATCAGATGAGAAGGATACGGTTGCATATGACGTTGATGAAGAAAAATAAAGGTAGACGATGGTTAACCCTTCTCTTCGGTTTGTAGTGTTAGATTATGTTATAAGGAGGACGCTTTTTGCGGAGCCTAGAAAGTCAAGCACCGTAGAATATTCATCAGATGAGAAGGATACGGTTGTATATGACGTTGATGAAGAAAAGTAAAAGTAGACGATGGTTAACCCTTCTCTTTGGTTTGTAGTGTTAGATTATGTTATAAGGAGGACGCTTTTTTTTTATGGGAGCCTAGAAAGTCAGCACCCATAGAATATTCATCAGATGAGAAGGATACGGTTGTATATGACGTTGTTGAAGAAAAAGTAAAGGTAGACGATGGTTAACCCTCTTCGGTTTGTAGTGTTAGATTATGTTATAAGGAGGACGCTTTTTTACGGGAGCCTAGAAAGTCAGCACCCGTAGAATATTCATCAGATGAGAAGGATACGATTGTATATGACGTTGATGAAGAAAAAGTAAAAGTAGACGATGGTTAACCCTTCTCTTTGGTTTGTAGTGTTAGATTATGTTATAAGGAGGACGCTTTTTTTTACGGGAGCCTAGAAAGTCAGCACCCGTAGAATATTCATCAGATGAGAAGGATATGGTTGTATATGACGTTGATGAAGAAAAAGTAAAAGTAGACGATGGTTAACCCTTCTCTTTGGTTTGTAGTGTTAGATTATGTTAAGGAGGACGCTTTTTTTTACGGGAGCCTAGAAAGTCAGCACCCGTAGAATATTCATCAGATGAGTAGGATGCGGTTGTATATGACGTTGATGAAGAAAAGTAAAAGTAGACGATGGTTAACCCTTCTCTTTGGTTTGTAGTGTTAGATTATGTTATAAGGAGGATCGCTTTTTTACGGAGCCTAGAAAGTCAGCACCCGTAGAATATTCATCAGATGAGAAGGATATGGTTGTATATGACGTTGATGAAGAAAAGTAAAAGTAGACGATGGTTAACCCTTCTCTTGGTTTGTAGTGTTAGATTATGTTAAGGAGGACGCTTTTTACGGGAGCCTAGAAAGTCAGCACCCGTAGAATATTCATCAGATGAGTAGGATGCGGTTGTATATGACGTTGATGAAGAAAAAGTAAAAGTAGACGATGGTTAACCCTTCTCTTTGGTTTGTAGTGTTAGATTATGTTATAAGGAGGACGCTTTTTTTTTACGGGAGCCTAGAAAGTCAGCACCCGTAGAATATTCATCAGATGAGAAGGATACGGTTGTATATGACGTTGTAAAAGAGAAAGTAAAAGTAGACGATGGTTCCAGATACAGGAAATATAACAGATACAGGAAATATAACCAGATACAGGAATATAACATTTTGTAATCATACTTGTAGGATGACTTCGTTTTTTAAACTTATTTTGAGATTTTAAATTTCATTACTGCAACTCTTTTTATACACCATTTTAGAGATTATGTATTTTTAATTTATTAAACAAGCGTTTGGCGCAGTATAGTCGAAATTGGCTCTTGCGCTAATAAACCCCCAACCCCCAACTCATTCACTCAGTGCTGAATACTAACGCTATTGCCAAACCTTGGGAAGAGAAATGGCAAAAATCCTTTTACTTTTTGTTTTCCCCTTGTTTATGTATATATATTAAATGGCGTACCCCCATAATTATTTTTTTAAAAAAAATTCGTTTTCAGTGTTAGTTATCAAAAAGCATTGGAGGCTATTAATCTATTGATTGATTGATTGATTGATTCACATTTGCTTCGCACTCTGAAGTACACCAGTTTGGGTGCCTCTTTTTTCAACCAAGTTCGGACGAGAACGAAGTTTGAACTGACATCCTCCCTTTTTAAGTTCCCCCACTACCCCGAACAACCATTTAACATCCATAATCCCCCTTAAAGGATCCCTTTCAGAGACCCCAGATCTAAAACCCTTTTTGACTAAATAACCCCGGGACACGAGTTCACGACCATAAACCATTTGCCTACCACAGGCATTAACCCTTTTCTTAAGGCTTCTCAGGGGTGTTAATTTTCTCTAGAGGGCTGAAAATATAAACACAATATTAAATATATATAACTCTTTGAAATTAAAATTAAATAACTTGAATCTTGCGCACATTATTTATAAAAGAATGGGCTTCAGAAAAGTATCAAATGTTTAAAATATAATGATAATTTTAAAAAATTATAAGCATACGAAAATAAGAAACATTTCTATAAGAAATACGTTGCGCATGCTGTTTTCTAAAATAGTAGCTTTAATTGCTATCTGTAAGTTGATTTATAAAATCAAATGTATCCTTAATACACTGTAGTATTTTTATATAAGTAGACTAGTAAATTATATTTAAAAAAAAAACACATTTTTTCAATTTTTTTTTTAAATTTCAATATTTTTTTGAATATTTTGAAGTACACAAAATATATATTATTCTTAAATGATGTAGGGTTTAAAGAGTATGACACATTTTATATTTCTGTAAAGTTTTATGCATCAGAGACTAATATTTTAGAAAATATCGTGCGCAACGTAAAAATTATTTAATAAATATTTTCATATGCTTATAATTTTTAAAATTATGATTATATTTCAAACATTTTGTAACTTTTTGAAGCCATAATCCTTTGTATATAATGCGTAAAAAATTAGAATTATTTAATTTAAATTTAAAAGAACTATATCTGTTTAAAAATTGTTTGAATTTTCACCCCTCGAGACAAAATTAACATCCCTGAGACCCCTTTTTAAAGTCTTTTTTTTTGCGGGATAAAATTGCAGTTTTTATTAGCACAAAGCATGTCGCTGCAACCAATGTGAAACAAATTTATATTTATTTATCTACTTGTGCATCATTAATATTTCGTTTATTGATAGCTGCACGCAAATAACAAATAATGAGATATGCAAAAAATAAAATAAAAGTAAGTAGCATGAAGCTAATTTTTATAGAAATGAATAGTATTAATTTTAAAAAAAAGAGCACTATTTTTCCCTAATTAGGAGAATAAAGTTGCTCGGTTGTAAGAAGATGTTCCAAAATAAAGTAAAAAAATGTCTTGCTACCTTTCACCCAAATCGTCTTTTGAAGGCGCGTGCGTAGCATACGGAACTAGTATCCCTGCCTTAAAATTTTTTTTCTCCAAGATACTTTTTTTTTCTCGATTCAACTATGATTAGATTCGTTTGCATCAATGGGAGCAAAATATTTTGACCTGGCTCATTAATTAGGCGCCAAATAAAATGAGCTGAAATGGAATTTAAATAGTTAGTATCTGCACTTTTAAAAAGAAAAAAAGATAAGAAAAAAATTACTGGAATGATTTTTTTTAACATTAAAGATCATCACGCTGGTTAAGAAAACCTATTTTAAAATTGCATCACCGAATTCACTTTTTTTTTTGGGTTTCTTATAATGAATTGTTATTTATAAAGGGAAATGGAGTTAATTCATGAGACGTCATAGTCACATGATAACTGAGCCACGTGTTTTTGGCCAATCAGTTCATAAATTAATGTGACGTCATAATATCATAAATATAATCACGCGTTTCCAGCCAATTAGTTCATGTGTTTCACTGTTGCCAACTTTTGCTTTTAGAAACTTTCGTTTAGAAAGTATACATTTGTCAACGATAAAATTTAATGCACATAGTTAAACAAATGAAACTTTAGTTTAAAAGTATTCTTAATTTAAATATATAATTTTTAATTTTGGCTTTTTGAAGAATTTTTAACACGTAACCTCTCCAATCATGAATTTTCCAAATGTTTTTCTAAACTTTTTCAGTTGAAAAACCCAGTAAAACATTTTAACGGGAAAACCGTGATTGCCTTATCTGCGATCGTCATGAATTGAGTCCTTTTCCAGACATTATTCTATCATGATTACAATGTAATTTAAAATGTGGACTATTATTTCAGCACCTTTAAAAATATACGTAGATATATCATTAAAAATTGATTGACTGATTGCTTAAAACATAATATTTCAAATCAAGAAGAGAGTACTTTCGACGGATTTCATAATATTGTATCTTTATCAAGTAATGAGAGCACTTTGAAATTCCACAACGCATTACAATCACCTCTTCCTCTGAAAACGCAAAAAAGGTCAGGAATAAAAGCACTTAACGACTATTCCGAAGAGGAATTCTCTTTCGTTCCAGCCGTCTCACTCGTACAAAACGTGGTCTCTGGACTCGTAGGAGGGCAGTTTAAGTCTCTCTACTCCCAGCTCCAAAGTCATTAGGGGGAATTACACACCAACAGTGGTCGACGAAACGTCCTGGCAAGAATGAGTTCTGGAGGAGGTGATTAGCAACATCAAGACTCGAATCCATGGCTATATTAAATTACGATTATGATTACTTAGCTCCTGTGCTCATAGAAATTTAAGGAATAGAGATACATCGTGAAAAGTGGTGAATACTATAGAGATGAGGGAAATTATTTTGCTGTGGGAAAAACGAATATAGTGTACCAGACGTTTTTTAAATGTGGTCCGTGGACCCCGGCAGTCCACAGTGACTTTCTAGGGAGTCCACGAAAGTATCTCACATTTAATGTTAAGATTTTAATCTTTTATAGACTCTGAAAGTCCTCGTGAAAAAATCAAGAATGTGACTGTTCTGAAAAACATATTTTGATCAAGAATATTGATTCAGTTATTTTTCAAGTTGTATTTCGTTATTGTTGTCGCTAATGCCACCTGTCTGACGACGTCAGATCGAGTGCCATAGAATTCATCGCGGCCAAGGTCTAGATGCACGCTTGTCGTTATTCGTAGCTTTGAGCACCATTCTGGTGACAGGTACGTTTTAGCTTGGTTCCACCCCCAATTTTGAGAAAGAACACCCTAGAGATGCTCAGGGGTCTCACATCACTCTTCTCCTTCCACCAACCTAACGAGAGGAATTGCGGCTTGACGGCAATTTAGAATACCCCCATGCTGCAAAGGCACTATACATTTATAAACATCCATTTTTTTCCGGGTTTTGAACCCAGACCCCCACGGCATTTCAATCAGCGTCGCCACCTATCAAGGGTGGGTGAATAGTACTTCGTAATATTTTTAATTGAATGTTTACTGTTTCCTGAAGCGAAAATCTACATAAGAATCAGAGGCAGTTTTATTATTATTGAGGATCCTTTAAATCACACGCACACAGGTGTTGGGAGTCAGGAAGGTGTATTCAAATTGTTGAGGGTGCGTGATGTCAGGCTGATACATAAAAAGATGGGGAGCACGGCGATCGACAATGTAAGAACTGCTTTAGTGCATTAACTAATAGTTCCGCATGCACACTTAAAAATAATATTATTTCTTTTAGCATTTGAGAAATTTTTTTTCTTTGGCAGGTTGAGATCCCATTTGGTGTTACGTTTTGTATTTCATTCATACATGTCTTTTTTCCTCTAAAAATATTTTTAACCCGCGGTCACTCGCGCCTGTTTTTGCTCCGTTTCGTGTGAGAACACCCCCAAAATTTTAACACGTGTTTTAATTTGAAAAAAAAATTAAGTCATTATGATACATATTTATAAAGTATAAGATGTTTTTGTAAATACAAATAAAATAATTAAATTTATTGTATACAAATGAGACCAACTTTAAATTTTAAAAACTAAACATACAAAATTTTCTTTTTAAAAAACACAAAATTATATTTTTTTTTCATAAACCGTATATATATATATATATATATATATATATATATATATATATATAAAAAGCCTAAAACCAGTCATAAATATATTTTTAATTAATGAGATAATGATAGTAGAAAGTAAAAAAATAATTTTTTTAATCATTTTCCAAACATTGGGAGCGAATTGTATAAAAAACCATTTCGGGGGAGCTCCCCCCCAGATAAACTTTTGAAGGTCATTACATTCCGATCGTTCAAAAAAAAGGGGATTGCATCGGCCCCAAATGTTCAACGACCAAAATGTGCAGCTCGAAAAATCGTTTTGCGCATTCTTTTTAGAACCTGAAGGATTTTCTTGTTGCGGGGGTGTACAGAACACCCCGCGCGAGGATCGGGGTTAAATTATTTTTGAATCATTTTTCTATCAAAATTTTTTATGTTGAAACTTTCATAGGATATAACTTCGAATAAAAAATACTGAAAATTGTACTATTTTAAACACTTTATTTTGATAATGTGTGTGTGACGGCTTTTTCAATTCATACTATTAGTTCTGACTCTCCATATTTTTATACCTTGTTTAAATAATAAACTTTTTATTCATCCACTCAAGTTCAAATACATTATTTAATTTGTAGTGGATGACACTTGATGTTAATACAGTTTTTTTAAATATTAATTAATTTTAATTCTACATGGGAGAAAAAATTTGCCACTTAATATTAACGATTCTGTCATATGTATATACATATTTATATATATTAATGGTAATTATTTAATACAAAACAACTAAAATACAATTTTTCTTTGTTGACCGAAGTAGAAATTAATTTTAATTTTATATATATATTACTTATTTTTATTTTTTGACAAAATAAGTACGCTTTATATTTAATATATTAAATAAAACTTACGTGAAGTTAAGATCCATTTAATAGTTTTTAGTAAGCTTAAATTTTTTTTTTACTATGGCTTACGTAATATTGCCAAAAAAAAAAAATCTAAAGTAAAAAAAAAATCAACTCTAAAATGTTGCTGAATTTGTTGCTGTAGATCATATTTTTATCTCTATTGGTAAATGATATTCTAGATTACACATTTTATCTAATTCTAAGCAAAAATAATAATAATTTGCTTTTGCATTTTGAAAATTACTTTCGTTAGATTTCATTATAGACAAATGTTCATATTTAATATTAAAGAAAGATTTACTCGAGCATTTTAATCAAAAAAATTTCGCTTTCTTATTAAAGTACAAAAATATATTTGTTTTCTTTTTGTTGAAGTGTTTACTGACAAACAGAATATGAATATTTTAATAAAAGTATTTCTAATTTTCCCCCCACAGCATGAATATTTATGTTAAAAATATTTTCAAAAAATGAAATTACTATGCAAATGTTAAGCACTTGTTTTGAGATAAAGGTTTTAAATATAAAAATTCCGTGTTATTAAAATTTGCAGGAAGGAATTGTTATTTATTTATATTGCTTCTACCATACATCATTTTCATATTCTTTTATTAAGATGATATTTAGAAAAGTTCTTAATCAACTTTCAGAAATTTGATTATTTTTTCACTTTTTAATCAATATCTGCGAAACGAAACGGTTTTCGGTTATTTATGTTTTTCTTTCGTAACTATATATGAATAAGGGAAAAAAGGACGAATAATATTTTATCCAATTTCAAGCTTCGGCAGTTTATCGTTTCAGTGACAAAAGGTTAAATAAAATAAGAAGTGAAACTGAACGCTTTTACTTTATAATGAGAAAGGGAAAAAACCATTTTTCCTTTGCTGAGTTTTTGATTTTAAAACATACAAATTAAGAGAAAAGTTTCTTTTCTTTTCTTTTGTTTTTATTTATTTTTTAAATTTATAGAGTTTGAAAATAATGTATTTTTAAGCATATTTTCGTTAATGAATACCTGAAAGCATATTTTCCTAAATATATACTTGTCGCAATCTTTAAATATACTGAAATTCATTGGTACACAATTAAAGGTTTAAAATAAAGCAAATTTAAATAATTTATAACATTTATTGGAACGTAATATACCATCGAAGAATTTCTTCGAACTAAAAGGCGTCGTTAACTTCCGTAACACGCAGCCAATAGTGTGTGTGTGTGTGTGTGAGAGAGAGCCCTTTCCCGCGAATGTTTCAAAACAATGATAATAGTGGTAGCATTTGGCGAAAATCGTTTGAATTGGCGGGGGAATGCATTTTTATTTGGCGTAATTGTCAACGGTATAATACGTTAGTACCAAATTTTTAAAAAGTATGACATTCCTTTTAAAAAAAATTAGTACTCACGTATTATATCACGTTATCAAATTTTTTTAAAGAAATGTCTTACTTTTTTAAAATGTAACTATTTCTGATGCATATCACATTTTCGCCAAAAAAAAAGTTAATGGTACTTATGTATTATCGCAGCCTATTGGCGACATTTATATGAAACATGTAAGGAATTCAACGCGTACGACACGTGAAAATCGATGTCGCCCGCTTGGCGAGTTATTTGAACGTTGGCATTGTTGCGATAATACATTAGCAACAAGGTAATTTTTAATACTATTTAAAAATATCATTTATAATTTTTTCTATAATTGAAAATTTTAAACTACTGTTTTGACATTTTGAAAAATTGAAGTCAATTTTTTTTTTGAGAATAGTAATTTACTTTAAATTTGTAGATCAATAAATTTACAAAATAATTTTTTAAAAAATCGTGCAAAACTAAGATAGAAATGCTAGGTATTGTCGAGGGCCTAAAAGGTTGTAAAAAAAGAAAATTTTAAAAATTAGTCTAATTTAAGAATTATTAAATAAACCCTATTTTTTTTTTGAGTCAATACATACATACATTTGAAATTTTAAAACCGGTTGTGTGAATTAACAATTTACTATAAAAAGGTACAAGGTCCTTTAATACAAAAAAAAAAGATCAAAATTTACGATTATTTAAAAATTTAGCTTTTCCCGGATATAAAAATAACTAAAACAAATAAAAAAAGAAGCTACAAAAACATTATCGAATAACTGTTTTTTTTAAAGAAACGCTTGCCTAATGAATTTAAAAAGAGAGAAATGAATTAAAGATTTATTTTTAAATTTATTTCCAAAACATAACAATTTAGACGTTCATTTCATGTTCCTTCGAAAAAATAGGTGGCATTATACTGGAATATACCAAAAAAAAAAATAGAGCTTAAAAGTATACGTGGGGTTATACGCCAGTTTGAGGTATACATAAACAAATTTGTTTATTATAAGTTTTATTTTGATTTCCCCTTTCTGAGATCATCAACTTTTTAAAAACGTGATATTGCGGGAAAAAACCCAAGTATGTGCTTCATTTTTTTTAATTATGTTTCAATTTTGAATAATAGTCGACACCGGTCGGGGAAGTAATTTTTTCCTTCTGAAGAAAGGTGGGGTTATATGATACATAACCCTTTAAAATTTAAAAAAAAAAAATGGAGTTTTAAAAAGTATAGGAGGTTATACGCGGTGAATATACCTAAAAATTAAAAAATGGAGTTAAAAGAAAGGGGCGCTTTTACGGGAATATACCAAAATTTTAAAAAAAAATGGGAGTTAAAAAGTATAGATGTGGTTGGGGCACCGTATTTTCCGAATTCTTAATTCGAAGAGATTCAGTACATTTCCCTTTCCAAATTAATTGATGGATATTTTTCTCGCAAAAAATCCCTTTAAATAATGTTTTTAATTTTTAATATTTTTTTTTCTCTTAAAAAAAATTTTAAAAAAACCTTCAGATGTTTTTTTTTTTGTTAACAAATTAAAAAAAGTAATTTGTCATTACAAACCCCGCTTTTTTAACATCATTAGTTTCAATCAAATTTAAAGAGTATTATAACATCGAATGTTGTTTAGAAAATTATTGATTGAAATCAGAGAACATAAATTATCACTAAAATTAACACCTGCTTTCATTTTCAAAGCTCTGCTGTATTACGAAACATTTAAGAAGCTTACATTGTATAACTTTTCATCCTCAAGTGGTAAATAACTCTAGTGGGTCAATTTCCCGGTTGAGAATCATTTTTTTTATTTCTCCCCCCCTAGAAATTGCTTGCAGGCTCAGCAGGTACCCCCTTTTTTCCGGAGATGATTTAAGCCCAGGTACATAATCTTGGAAACAAACCATGTTTTTGTATAAAATGTGTGCATGTTTCTCTTTTTTAAATTGTATTGTGTAATTTAAATTTAAAAAATTTCCCCCCTTTCAGGAAAATTCCCTATTTCTAGAAAGGGAAATCTTTAGTATGCGGGGGAGGTAAGAAAAAAAATTTCGAAATTTGGGAAGATGTTTAAGAAATCTCAGTAACTGTTCTAAATTTTTTATTATGCTTTTTTTAAAAAACTAGATTATTGCTGTCACTTCTAGAAAATGAAAAGGTAAAATTTTTTTAAAAGAATGAAACGAATTTTTTAAAAAAAATTTTTATGACTTGTATGAGTTACCACTTATTAGATATCAATGTAAAATTAATTGTATGCACTATTCTGCTTTTATAAAGAAAAAAAAACATAAAATAATAAGGCATTTTCTTAATTTTTCTACTACGTTGGGAACCATGATTTTAAAAAAGCGTATAAATGTGGGGGGAATACATTTTTGATATTTAGTTCGGGTTTAAATTAAAATATACATATAAAATGATTTTAAGAACAGTATAAAAAGATCAAATTTTTAAAAATGCATTTTTTTGGAAAAAAAATAAAAAAAAAAATGGCATTTAAAAATCTTTCTATAAAAAAAGGCTTTATAAAAATATTTTTCTTATATATGAGAAGATTTCTAAAACTAAGGTTGAACAAAAATTTTTTTAAAAAATTTTTAGAAGAGATTTATTCATATTTATTTACCAAGAGAAGAGAAAAAAAAAAAAAAAATTCCCATTGAGCGTAACCTGAAAATAATGTAATATTTAAAAATTTTTAGTTAAACCCCCCGATTTCAAGTCCCAGTAATATACAGTAAAACCTGTTTATGTGGGTAAAAGGGTTTTCTAAAATAAACGCACAAAAAAAATATTCAAAAAATATTTTAAAAATTTTTTATATAACGAACAACTTTGTCGAAATATAAGAATTTTTTTATGCGCTGAGAGGGCCCGCAAAAAAAAGTCGCACTTAAAAATACCCAAAATTACTTACGAAATTTATCAGAAAGTACTTTTAACAAAATAAATAATTAAATTACACACGGAAACATTTTAAAAAATTTATTTTCTCATTGTATACATGGAAAAGTTCTCAAAACCACATACATAATTTACTGCTACCATCGAATCAAAAACGCTATCTTCTTGTGATGAATGAGTTCAAAATCGCTTTTTTCACTTGAAGATACAATTTAATTAATTTATTTTTGGGAACTAAAAGTAAGTGATAAGTTTTGTGATGGCGGCGTTATCAATTGTTTTTAAATGTCACAAAACCAGATATGCATGAACGAAGCTCTTTTTAAATTTCATACTCCTTTCGAATTGATATTTTTAAGAAAATGCTTTTCCAATTTGTTGGGGAAATATATTTCCCTTATTTTATCCGCCTTAAATAATCCGGTTCAGTCCGACTTCATAATCTATAAATTATTGGTAATGTCATGTCATTGAAAGCCCCGTCCCCAATCAAGAACGGGGTGTTGGCGGGAGAGAAAAGCAAGAACGGGGGTTTTCGGAAAAATGTTTATAAAAAATCAAAAGAGGTCTTGAAATGATTAAATTCCCCCAATTGGCGTAACGTACACCCCCCGCAACCCCCGCCTCAGGGGCCATGATTTAGGGGGCCCCCCAAGGGCGCCTGAATTATACCAAGTGTTTATTTACCCAATTATAAAAAAAAAAAAGAAAAACTGACTTTGCGGGAGTAACATTCTCCATTCCGATAGTACATTGATAGAAAAATTTCAGTGGGCCAAAACCTTTTAAAAATTTTTACACCGTAAAAAAAAAAATCGCACAGAAAAAAAACAAAGTAAAATCCATTAAAAAAGGGCCGCACAAAACCAAAACTACTGTAGATGGAAAGACTGATAATCAAATTGCAAATGAAAATTAAAGTATCATGGGAAAAAAACTATTATTTGTATCAGAAATTCTTTTTAAATTCAAGAGAGGAGGAAAAAAAAAAAAAAAAAAAAAAAAGTATAATTCAAGACTATTAAGGTTTTCAAAATGCTCTCTAAAAACAAAACGGGAAAACCTATTAAACTTTAAAAGTAAAGGAAAGGAAATAACGATGTAACTTTTAAAATGTGTTTTTTGGGGAGAATGTTTATCCAAAAATTAAAGTCAAAAAAAAGTTATTCAGATAATTTGTCTTATTTTTAAATAATTAGTTTTTTCATTTAAACAACTTTTTAGGGAAAGGAATTTTATGAATATAATGGAGAAAATAAAAATAAAAAAAATAATTTAAACTTTTTTCACGTTTAAATAAAAAATTGTCAACAAATTTTTTCTTTAAAAATCGATTTTTTTGCTTCTCTTTTATTCATTAATGAAATATTTTTTGGGTTTAACACAGAAAAAATTACTGGGTTTATGAACATGGTTTTAAATATACTTCAAAAAAATTTTTAAATACATTTTTAAATATTATTTAAAACCATTTTATTGAACTTTTTTTCAAGTAGATTATTCTATATTTTATAGTTTTTTGTACTTTAAAAATTTAGATTTTTATTAGTTTTAGTGTTGAATTTTATTTTTTTTTTTTTTCTATTTTTGTGCTCGGGAGTATTGAAATATAAAGAAAACGCAGGGAACCTAAAACCTGCTTAACCTGCAAAAATTTAACCCCCTAACTTAGAGGTTATATTATTATTTCATTATATTTTGTTTTTTGTAATTATTGGTTTCAAAATAATAGTGCCAGTAAAAGTATGGATATATAAATACTAAATAAAAACAAAGATATAAAACAAGGGGTAAGTTTCGTCAAAAAAAATTTCAAAAAAAAAATTTAAAACACATATCGGGGAAATTAAAAAATAAAGTAGTATCCATATTTAAAAGTGTTAATATATAGTTTGAAAGTGATTTTTAAAAATTTAAATATAATATTTATGATATTTGCTATAATTAGACAATTTTAAAATTGGTTAAGAAAAATGTGTAAAAATTATTTAAACATTTTTGACAAAAATTAAAAATAATTTTTTCCCAAAGTTCGTTCTTTATTTAAAAAATTTTTTTAGTTACCTTTAAGGGTTTTAAAAAGAAATGATAATTAAGTTTTATAGTTTTTTAAAAAGAAAGAAAATTTTTGCCATCATTTTTTTAAAATGGTTGTAACTTGGGAAAAAAAATTTTTCAAAATTTATTACCCTTAAAAATTGGGAAAAGAAAATTTAAAATGGGAAACATTTTACAAAAGGGGAACTTTGGAAAAAAAATTATTCTATTAATTTTTGCCAAAATTTGTATTTAAAAAATTTTTTTTGTATAATTTTCCTTTTTTTTAAATAAATTTTAAAACGATTTTTAACTAAGGATCCGACTACGTTGGGAACCAAAATTTTTAAAAAAGCGATAAATGTATAGTTTTCATGATATTTAGTGTCACTTAGATTAGAATACATGTATAAAATTGTTTTAAGTTCTAAATTGAACTTTGGAATAAAGGAAGATATTTGTCATAACTTGGTATAAATCTGCTATAATTCTGTAGGTCTCCTTAATTTTTTCTTAAGTAAGGGCTTGTATTTGCTTTTTATTGTAACAGTATAGTGTAGGAACGCTGTAATATAAAAGACAAAAGGACAAAAAATATAAGAAAAACAAATAATCAACAAGTAATAAAAAAAAAATTAAGTCAATTCCTACCTAGATCAACAAAGAAAATTTTTATTTTAGTTACCTTTTATTAAATAGTTACAATTAACAGAAATACGTTTATACATATGACCAAATCACAATATTAAGTGACAAAATGGAAAGCGATTTTCCTTGCCATTTTCCATTTTGCTTTTATATTTGATGTTAGACTATTTTTGTTGTTTACTATTTATTCATTCATTAAATTTTACTATTCTAATAAAATAGAAAAGAAAAAATCACATTCTTAGAAAAGAAGCCTTCCCAGGCTGGATTCGAATCCGTGACCTTTGAATGAGAAGTCCAAATTGCTATCCATCGATTTTCCTTGCTATATAAGCTGTTAGACTATTATTTTTGTGACTATTTATCCCTTTTTTAATTTAATAAATGAATTAATATTCATTAAAAACTGTATTAACATCAAGTGTCATCAAAGTGTCATCTACAAGTTCTAAAAAAATGTGTTTCAACTTGAATGGATAAATAGAAAGTATTTTATTAACGATTGTAAATTTGAAGAGGCTGGATGGCGCCCTTTTTATTGGTAATTTCTATATTTGCCCCTTGACTGGTTGATTGATTGAATATTAACGTCGCACCGTTCAGCTACACGAGGGCTTTTGGGACGGCCCACGAATTTTGAACCATGGTCAAGGGAGGGGACGACGCCTGAGCTGGCACCCTCCTAAATTTTACACCACACCAAGGGAGGATTTCAGCTTTAAGATTTAACGGGACGCTGCCCAACCGGCGGGGCTTTTTGTGGATTGGGCTCAACCGGATAAGGGCCACGATCCGATACCTATACCACCGGCTACCGCGGGCCCCCCCCTTGACTGGACGGATGTTGTTACATTCTTTCGAAAAGGGACTGTCAATGGATTGTCGCAACCCTGATGGGGTCGAAAGAATCATAAATTTTATAAAATGTAACTTTGCTCGATTGGAAATACCCAATCAGAGACTCAGCTTGGAAGCCAGTAGTGAGTCCTCCCCAAAAATTTAAGGATTCTGTTACTATTTAAAGGACGCGCCACCCCGAGACATTCTTTTTTCATAAACTTTTCAGATTTACAATGTAGAAGTGCGAAAGCACCAACCCCTTTAAAACCAGCCAACCATGAGTTCTCCTCCCTTCCAAAAGGTAAGGTTTTTTTTATTGTTTTCTTTTATTGTAAATGTAAATTTTAACTGTGCAATAATAAATTTCATTATAACGTATAATAATATTCGTCTAATCTGTGTGTAGTTAATCTAGTTGATTTTAGTTGATTTAACATTGGCCATATGCGAAATAAGTAAAATTGAACTTCGGTTTATTTAGGTTGAGAATTTAATCTAATGTCCTTGCATTACTATATATATAATAATAATAATTCCCTCTAGTATCCTTTTTGTTAACTCTCTGTATTAATATTTAAACAAACTTTAATTCTTTGATTTAAAATAACACTGTAATCTTAATCGTAATCGGCTAGCCCGAAATCCCTGTCCCGCCCATTCTATCCAATCAGAACTACTATTACGTAATAACCACTGGCGGTATAAAAGCAAAAATCTTGTGTAATCACTCTCTTTTGTCTGCTTGCCTTCATCATGTAAGAATGTAAATAACTGCAGCTCTTTGTATCTGTGTCCTCCAACATGCCGCTGCTGCTTGTCTTTGTCTGATTTGCCTGGCAATCGTCGAAAGTTTTTCTATTCAATGTGAAAATGTACCGCAATTGTGTTTTAATCTATTGATGTGTGATTCATAAGAAAGGATGAACGTCCGCTGAAGATGTTTCACTAAACCAGATATGACAACACACCAACACCGGCCAACGCTACTACAATATTTATCATATATATAGAGAGAGAGAAAGAGAGAGAATTAAAGGTAGGAATTGAAAAACAATATAATTTCAGCAATATACAAATCATTTTAGTGTCAAAATTATATTTTAAGTGATTATCAGTCTTAAATTCTTTATATATATATATATATATATATATATATACACTTTTTCTCAAGGTTTTAGGCTACAGCTTCGTAACAAACTTTCATAAAACCTATTCACTCGAAAAGGAGAAATTTCAAGAATTCTGAACTAAAAAGAAAATAAACAACTGACATTTAATACATCTGAAGAAGCTATGGCGTAATATTGCTTCAGCTCAATTTTGAAAAAAGTGTTATTCTCAACATAACACCCTTATCAACAAAAACATGTTTTTGACTTGGTTCCCAAAACATTGAATTCAACATTCTCCAAAAAGAGCAAGGAAGAGAAAAATAATTGACGTTTTTTAAAGAAAGAATTTCTTTCTCTCCTTTCCTCCCAAGAAGGGTACTTGGCCAACACACCATTCTGAAAAGAAAACAAGTCGACTTAAGGTCCTTCCTTATTGGCCCATGTGGTGTTTGGCGCCCATTGCTGAAAATCGATACTTCAAATGTCAGTGAAACCCCTTTGATACACTGATAACATATTGAGGAGGTTGAAAGAAAGATTTCTTTACTCAACTTTTTATTTCCTGAGCGAAAATAGAACACCCTTGCCATCAAAAGGAGGATATAACTAAATAAAAATCAGAAAATAAAGAAACGGGAGGATGAAGTGCAGTTTGTCAAGAAAACATTTAATATAGGTGGCGTGTTTTTGTGAGTTACAACCCATTCCGAAACTCTGAAAGTAAACGTCTGCTTTCCTTTTTCCTAATATTACGTCATAACGCATGTATGCAATCAATTATTTAGAAGTGTTCTAATGTTGAAATTCTCAAGTCAAGCTTAATTGCTTTTTTCCCTTAAAAGTTTTCATCGTTATGGAATATGAATCTCAGCTTTAATTTAATGTTGCGATTATTTCTTATGAATATTTTGTTCATTTAGCAAAATATAATAAAATTTTCTTGCGTGGGAAAAAAAGGCTTTATGATGTTACGTCATTAAGATTTATTAAAACATTCCAGCAGCTTGTTCTTGAGGAAAATAAAGATGAACTACATGATGTTGAAAATGCAACACAAAGAAGGAGTGGTCAGAAAATTATTTAAATGTCAGGTTAGATGCCCCTCACTGAGAAACACAAATACCACGAATGAGTGGGTAAGTGCTTAAAGCAACACGAGGGTATTGGTGATGCACCTCGTCAGGTGACAGGTCAGAGGTCAGGTGACATAAAATGCACCTGAATTGGCACCTTCCCCCTTCTCAAACTATCATACAACGCCAACGAGAGGACAGAACCTCGATATATTTAACATGATCTTTCACTAAACCCCGATTTCTTCAGTGGATCCGATTGCCGCACCAAACCATACGAGTTCTTGATCACAATCACTAGGCTACCATGGACCGAAAAGGAAAAGCTCTCCGGCAAACAAGAGAAGGATATAAGGGAAGGGGCATACACAATGGGCAACATCAGTTTCAAGAAAATCCCCCCCATAATTCTAGTCTTATAGGACATGTGTAATAGCAGATAATGTCAGGCCAACAGAGGCAATTCCAGCAGACATTACGAATTATATAGTCAGGACGTCTTAAGACTTCTTAAGGGCCTGGGCCCTTACTCAAATGTATAGGCCCCACATATGGTTCTTAAATGTAGACAGTACATAACATACGTTGACAAATACTCGTACAAACAATAACCCGAAACAAATAAATGTGCATGACTTTGTGATGGCTCTATCCACGTCCTTCTATTAAAAAAGTTGTTCGCGCACTGATTCTTTTAACACATTATTGTTATTCACAACAATTGCACCATAAATTAAATGGCTCTAGGACTTTAAGAAAAAATAATTTTATTCAAGCGTGCTGCATACGCTCTTGCTCTCACAAAATTTACACATACACGAACTCTACACACACTAGCGCTCTCTCGCGAAAAAAAATATTCACTTGTTGTTGTGGGCAACACAATAATTATTTGTTCAACACTGAACAAAATTCCTCTTGAGAAATCTCTTTGGTCTTCCAAATCTATTTCATTCACAACGGACCCTCTGAAGAAGAAACCATGATTATTTTAATTAGGTCTGCTATATATAGTCTAGGCATTCAAGTTAGAAGGGGAAAGAAAGTGAGGACAGAGGATAGATTGTTATACTGATCAGGTATTATTCAAATTTATAATGTTATTCAGATATTTAATAGTTGAAAGAATTAAAGTGACGATTGGTCACTAGAGTTTAAATTGCTCTCAGATAATTAGAAAAGTAGATTCGATCCTGAAATAAGTGAGTCGATTTTTAATTTTTTTATACTTGCTTACCTCGTTATTTATCTAATGTGGAATTGGGGGGGATTTAAGATTACCTGAATTTGTGTTGCTAATTGTGTGATCAATAAATGGATTGTTTTGGACATGGCTAGTCTTCCTTCCCTTCCTCCCACATCTCTAGGCGGGCAAGATAAAGGGTTTAATCCCTTACAGCGTACAGAAGAGATCGTACTTCGGACAGACGTATATACACGTCGGGGACAATTTATGCACTGGCTCAGTGAGACGCTTGTTAACACCAGCGGCACTTAAGAGGTTTTAGCGTCCAAGTATTGAATTATCGAATTCAATAGATTGTTATTGTATGGAGGGGGGCGATGAAAAAATTTCACCGAACGTTGGGGCGTGTATTAAAGTTTGAGAAAAACTGATGTAATGAATCTCGCGAGCCTCAAAATTATTCAAGGCGGCCACGGGTTGTCCTCCCCTGGTATAGAGCAATCTGCAGTAAGATTAACTCAAAATACGTATGTTGTTTGTTTTATCAACACCACAATTAGAAGCTAAACGAGGGGTTATAGGCGACGAACCTCGGAATTTTGTTCCACGGTCAAGAGGAGAAAAAACGATACTTAAAACGATATGCATAAAAAGCAAGATATTAATTTTAGATTACGCTAGTAGGGCTTGTAACAAATTTATATATTGAAGTCCTCATAACGTAAAATGAAAGTACACTTCTTCGGCGATCCTCGTTCAATAAAATTATTTTTCCAATCAGGGTTTAAATACGTTTCTAAAATACGTCTGGAAAAGATGCAATTGTAAAAAAATGGATAAAGTAATTTAATTCGTTAACTTAAAAATTGTACAAAAAAAAATAATAATAATAATAATAATAAAAAATAAGACACACTTTAAAAATTGTTTCATGACAGTCATATTAATTGTTTTGAAAACAAACATGTTTAATAAAAACAAAAAAAAAATGTTGCATATATTTCTCCTCTTTTCCAACACATTTTCAAAAATTTTTCGACATGTAAAAAAAATTTATCTTGAAAATGGATTCTTAAATTGGAAAAAAAAAAAAAAACTAATATCTTAATTTAAAGGACACTTCTTGTGAAGTATTTTAATAAATAATTTGCTTAAAAATTAGTTTCGAAATAAACATGTGCGAAATTCCCAACACAGTTGTTTTTAAATAAAAGTAGATATATCCTCCTTTTTCGAATTTTAAGAGCAAAAGGAAATGTTTGTGTCTGTTTGTTCTATCAAACCGTCCATGGGTTCAAGTAAAAATGTGCGCCTAAAGTTTCTCCGAAACCTACTTGTATAAGCCTATATTTTTTTCTTCCAAACCATTGCATAAAACGAAATGATACATATATATACCAAATACTAAATTATTAATACATAAAGAATTTCAATACTACACAAAACACGTTTCCAAGTGAATATAAATAAAAAATTCATTTTAAAGTACTCAGATGCTCTCAAACTGTGTTTACACAATATATATATTTTTTTTTCATTCCATACACTGCATAAAAGAAAATAAAAATGGGAGAAATATATTTAAAGTCTAATAAATCATGTTTAGAATTATTTTTTAGGCGTATGAATATACACTTTTAGAAACTCTTATTGCCTTATAGAGGATTCCATAAAAAAATTACTAACATTGTCATTTTAGACAATAGCACCAACAAAAGTAATTTAAAAGTATTTGAGCCAATTTTGTACAGTATACCTTCAATATTATAAATAGTAAGCAATAAATATTATCACTAATTTCCAATTTTATTATTAACCTGGAAGAAGGCATGCACTCAAATCTAAAGTTATTGGTCACGCGGGTAACTGAGTTACTCCAATCCTTTTATATATATATATATATATATATATATATATATATATTGTTGCACATGATACAAATCATAACTCTAGTAAATAATTTAACTAAGAAAAAGTATACTTATCTACTTTTAAGAAATTTTCTATTCTTCTTGTTAATTTGAAAAAAAAAACCCAATTAAACTGAACTAAAATGTTTAAAATGTGCGTGACTTTAATACAGAACACAAATCACAGATAATTTTCGCCAGCATTACAGAAATAATATTTTCAAGCGAAACTAGCTTATTTTGTTCAAGTTATTTTAATTTTATTGTCCCTAGATCAGTGCTTCTCAAACTTTCAATATTCGCGACCAATATTCAATCATCATTTTCGTCGCGCCTCCCTTCCATACAATAACAATGTATTGAATTTATTACTGACACTAAAGCTACAATATGACTTAACCCTCTTATATGCCATAAACGTATATAAACGTCTCGCTCTGCCAAGCATTAATTTTCTGGACGTATATATACGTTTTTCCGAAGTACTATCCTTTCTGTGTACAACTATTCATAAAATTATTCCGAAGACTTTGGAATGCCAAAAAAGGGCCTTGACAGTATTTGCAAAGAATTCACTCATTTCAGAGGATTTGCTTATTTATTCCTTTTCTCATCTCTTCCCTCAAAAAAACATTAAAGCACTCGCGACTATGCAGAAAACGGTGGCATTGGGGAGCGAATCGCGTAACTTAGGGAAGGAATTAATTATAAACCGTACAAATTATCAAGATAAGTGTGAATTCAAGCCCATGGGGTCACTGATAGTTATCAAACTTGTTCTTAACTTAATATTGTTGAAATAATAATGAAATACTGTGATATGGTCGATCTTCGTTGACCATATCGTGGGGTTTCAGCGTAAGTTATGTGTGACCCTGAAATGATGAGACATTTTAGAATTCTTAATATGACTTTAATTAAGAATTTAACTTAAATTACCTATATATCGAACAAACTTATATTAAGTGAGAATAAACCAAAAACACGTAGCCGTAATTAACACAGATCGCGCAATTGATCACTTATCTATATAAATATATTATATCCCCTACTCTAATCTTAATAATATATCTTTATTCGAATATATATAATCTCCTTACCTTGATTTCTAAGTAACGGTCCAATCCACTTCCAGATATTCATCTAAACCAAGTACAATGGTGCGTACCTCTTGATGAATGGCGAGATTGTGATTCTTAGGTAAGCCGTCAATTTACACTTCTATCCTTCTCTGAACTGAACTGTTCCTAAATTGCCATCCCGCTTACTAAAACTTCTGTCCTTTTTAAAGGTTATCTTATTTGTACCTATCCTCGTTTCACTTCTTGGATTTAAGGAAAAGATTTGCCATTAATCTTGGCCGTCAAAGAACACAGAGGTTATGTTAGAGAAAGGACGCGTGAGACGTCACAATACATAGCAAAGAAGTGATGAGGTGCATTTATAAGTGTATTATATCAGTGTAAATATGTATTTTATAGTTTATTATACCAGAAAGTATTTTGTTTGTTTACTTTCAGTAAATTTATAATTTTTTTAAATAATCTTTTGTTTTCGACTTTTCAATATGCTCGCGCCCCCCTCATAGAGTTATCACGCCCTCCAAGGGGGGTGCGCCCTACAGTTTGAGAAACGCTGCCCTAGATGATGGACAAATAGCATGTTGTTCATCTTGCACAAGCAAGAAACAGTTATTCTTGCTTGTGTCTTTTTGTCAGGGCGCAGTGTGTCTTGTGGCTTCATGTCGTTTTTGATGAAAACCTTAGGTAGCATTTGAAAAACTCCCTATCGTCATAAACGTTTTAGAACATTTCCCGAATTTATTTTCACAATCATGTGTGTGTGTGATTAATATCCATTATTTCATAAGGTTCTTCCCTTATTTGGTCGATTTCTTTTTCCGAAGTTTCAACTTCACATACAACAAAATTTAACTTTACGTTTTTTATCATTTATTTACATGTATTTTAAAAGTATATATGCAAATGTTTAGCCAAAATATCCAATAGAACGTGAGTTATAGCGCTCTGTACATACCCGCTTCGAAAAAAATGGACGCTCACTTCCCCACGATTCCGGCTGATGGGCTCATTTGAAATATTAAAAAAAATAATGGTATTTTGATCTGTAAGCTTAAATGCGCCGAATGGATTATGCTCAATTGAAAATATTTAATATTGGACTTTAAGTAGACCTCCGAAGAAAAAGTTTCGAATTTCATGGGTTCTTTTGTTATGTTTTTGCCATAAAAAATGGAATTATTTTGAATTTTGGAATGATCGTAGTCCATTTTGTGTGACTATATGTGCTGAGTCTACTCTATAAATTCATTCGATCAAACCGTTCTTGAGATAGGATGGAGGAACGTTTGAAAAACACAATTTTGAGAAAACGCGTTTAAAATTTCAAGTCTTATTAAAACAATGAAAATCTTAAGTTAGCGCTCGGAAAAGCTGTTCTTCTAACACCTGCTTCTTTATAACGACTTCGAATTTTAAAAGAATCACTTTACCACCGTATTCTAGACATGTCAAGGAAACAATTTATCAAACACAATTTTTTTTTATTTTTTTTGAACCCATCACACATGGTTGAACCTTCTTAAATTTTAGCAGTGGGAAGAACAATACCCAAGGAAAAGTTCATAATCATAAAGAAAATTAAATTTAATGATGATTATTTGCCATGAAAAGATAAGAAGCATGTTGCAATGCCCAAAGGGACATCACATTTTGCATACATGTAGTGGGTCCTCTTGTCAGATGTCCTATTAAAACAATGAAAATTTTAACTCAGCGTGCCTAGCAGCTGTTCTTCTCACAACCGCTTTTTTATAACGACTTCGAATTTAAAAAAAATCCCTTTACCACCGTATTCTAGGCATGTTAAGGAAGCAATTTATGAAGAAAAACATTTTTTTGATTTTTTGAACCCATCATATGGGTTAACCGCTTACCTTATTTCTTCACTGTCCAAAAGCGATGTTGAGAGTCGAGATGTAATAAATTCCAGGTAAGAAAAAACCCAGATGTAAGTTTACCGCAAGCCGATTGAGTAGAACAAGTAAGTATTTATTGATAAAATGACGAAAAGACCTCACCTGTTTTGTATCATGCACACGAGCTTAAGTCCTTGCCCCATAGCTACATACATTTAATTAAACATTAGTTTTTGCACAGTTACATACATTAAATTAAAAGTGTTATTTTCAAGTTAATCCCTAGGCGTGGGTTCGCGGCAGTAGAAATTACTTTTCTAGAAATAAAATTAGACAAAAACCCAACATTTTTTTTCTTTCATGATTCATTCCGAAATTAATTTTCAATGATGAAATATAAAAATTAATTTATTAAAGAGACGATTTTTTAAAAACCTTAAAAACTCGTTTTTTAAATAGTATAAATGTTGAAAGTACTTAAGATATCGGACTACCCCAATACTGTAAATTTTGCCAAAAATTGACAGTTTTTGTTTATGATTTTATTTTATATAGGCCGTCTTATTAGCTTTATAAAAATACCAAGTTCATTATATTCAATTTAGTAGTATAGGTTCAATTTAGTAGTAGTATTGTATGGGTTCACCTATATCTTTGTCTTAGCCATTTGCTGCATTTAAAAATAATTGAGAATTTAAAATTAAATTTAACTTGGTTAGAGAAAAAATGAAAAAAAAAAAATAATAAATAAATGCATTAAGAAATTTAAAAGAGGTGTGAAAAAAAGTGAGTGAAAAATCTTCAATTCAAAGTTCTTGGTTGTAGTGTGAGTAAAAGAATTCTTCCGACCGTTACTAGTCCGGTAACCCGGCAGCGCGGGGACGATTTCAGGTTGGGGAGAAAAGCGAGCGACGCACTGAAACTCCTGCGTGGGTTGGTGGATTAGAGAACCAAAACCAAAACTTTGTGTGTATTTTTTCTTCTCCGTTTAAGTATAGACATAAGTGAAAAGCGTTCTGCTTCATCAAGAGTTCCCTTCAGGAATGGGGATTGGGCTGAAAAGAGGAAGGAAGGAGGGAGGGTGAAAAACCCCAAGATGGGGGATGTAATGAAGTGTAGGCTAAACTATATCTTGCAGGTTCGCTCCCTGATGAGTCGCTGGGCGTCATGGGGGAAAAGGAACCGCGTTCCTTATCCCATACAGGGGGTTTTTCCTGATGTGGGGGCCATGATGGATAACCTCCCGATTGGTGCAGATGATACCCAAAGGGCGTGGTTACAGGAGTGGTTTCGGGGATTCTCGAAGTTGGCAAAATTTCACTTTGGTTGTTCGAGGGAATTGAACGCCATTGGCTGATTTGTTTGGGGGAAAAGGGACCCATTGTTGCCGAAACAGAACAGGGTAGTGGGGGGGGGCTAGAAAGCACCCGTGTGGGGAAATTTAAAAACTTTAAAGAAGGCTAAAAAATGAAAACAAAAATTTAGAATTTACCATGATCACTCGCCAGATGGAGAGTGATTAAATTAAATGTTAGGGGGATAAGAATCAGAAGAATTCTCCTAGACTTTTAATATCTGGCTCTGATAGTAGCTGTTTAGATTTTGAACATTGATGTTGTCAAAATTTTTAAGATAATTAAAAATAAATAGCCTTTTTTTTAATGTAATTTTTGTCTTGTGGTTTCCATGTCGTTTTTGATGAAAAGTAGGTAGCATTTGAAAACTCCCTCATCGTCATACAAACGTTTTGTAAACATTTCCCGAATTTATTTTCACAATCATGTGTGTGTGTGTGTGTGATTAATATCCATTATTTGCTAAGTACCTTCCTTATTAGGTCGATTTCTTTACGAAGTTTCAACTTCACATACAACAAAATTTAACTTTACGTTTTTTATCATTTATTTACATGTATTTTAAAAGTATATATGTAAATGTTTATCCAAAAATATCCAACAGAACGTGAGTTATAGCGCTCTGTACACACCCGCTTCGAAAAAAATGGACGCTCACTTCCCCCACGATTCCGGTTGGTGGGCTTATTCGAAATAAAAAAAATCAATGGTATTTTAATCTGTAAGCTTAAATGCGCCGAATGGATTATGCTCAATTGAAAATATTTAATATTGGACTTTTAGTAGACCTCCGAAGAAAAAGGTTCGAATTTCATGGGTTCTTTTGTTATGTTTTTGCCATAAAAAATGGAATAATTTTGAATTTTGGAATGATCGTAGTCCATTTTGTGTGACTATATGTGCTGAGTCAACTCTATAAATTCATTCGGTCAAACCGTTCTTGAGATAGGATGGAGAAAAGTTTGAAAAACACAATTTTGAGACAAACGCGTTTAAAGTTTCAAGTCCGATCAAAACAATGAAAATTTTAATTTAGCGCGCCAAGCAGCTATTCTTCTAACACCTGCATCTTTATAACGACTTCGAATTTTACAAAAATCACTTTACCACTAATTCTATAAGGATGTTAAGGAAGCAATTTATGATGAAAAACAATTTTTTGAACCCATCATTTGGGTTAACCCTCTTAATCTTACCTTATTTCATCACTGTCAGAAAGTGATGTTGAGAGTCGAGATGTAAAAAATTCCAGGTAAGAAGAAATCCAGATGTAAATTTATCGCAAGCAGATTGAGTAGAACAAGTAAGTATTTATTGATAAAATGGCGAAGAGGCCTCTCCAATTTTGCATCATGCACACGAACCTAAGTCCTTGCCCCACAGCTACATACATACATTAAATTAAACATTAGTTTCTGTATAGTTACATACATTAAATTAAAAGCGTTATTTTCAAGTTAGTCCCTAGAGGTGGGTTCACGGCAGTAGAAATAACTTTTCTAAAAATAAAATTAGACAAAAACCCTACATTTTTTTTTCTTTCATGTGATTCATTCTGAAATTACTTTTCAATGATGAAATATAAAATATTAATTTATTAAAGACGATTTTTTAAAAACTTAAGAACTCGTTTTTTTTAAACAGTACAAATGTTGAAAGTACTTAAGGTATCGGACTACCCTAATACTGTAAATTTTGCCAAATATTGACAATTTTTGTTTATTATTTTATTTTATATAGGCCGTCTTATTAGCTTTATAAAAATACCAAGTTCATTATTTTACATTTAGTAGTACAAAAACTACAAGTGTTTTAGTAAAAACAGATGCCACTACTTTAAGCAAGACGTACTTTTAAAATGCATTTTACTCGAATTGTGTATTTTTTAAAAGGCTCAAACGGGGACAGCGATTGCTCAAAAAGTCTTGTGAAAAATTAACTGAAATTTTTTGTGCATATTCTGTATAATAGTAGAAGTGTTTTAACTTTCAAATTTATCATTCATTCTTTTAGTACAAAATTTACATATTCTCTTATGTGAATATAATCACTGTTTTTTTAAACGATTTTATATAATAACTGAGATAGTGTGCTCTATTTTTGGTAAAAAATAAAATATTCCTTATCCTGAAGGTCATTTTAAAAACAAATAGTAAAAAAACACATCAAAATAGAAAAATTGAGAATTTTTTCATAAACTTTTTGTACAAAATGGGCCTCGTTTATGTAATTTCTTGTAAATTTTTACCATTTTTCCAAAATTTTGGTAATAGTAATTTCTTTTTTCTTCTTAATTTTTGCCTATTTTTCTTAAAATGTACTAAATAAATCTAAAAACCACAAAAAATCCCCATGTCTCAATTTTTTTTTTAAAATGTTGTCGCGAGTAATGGAATACCTTCAAGGCTGTCTTCAGCTTGAACTGAATGCATAGCACATTTTGAGATAGAAAAACTTGTCAATCTAAATGGCAATTTGCAATATGATAATTCATACAATTCTGTATAATATATAGGTTTTTTTATTATTTTAATGTATTCCATAAATACAATTAATTTTTCCTTTTGACTTTTAAACGGATAGCTCATTTAGCATAACGGTATAGGAGAAAAAACGCGAAACGCATCTTGTATCATAAAAAATTGTGTTACTCCAATAAAAATAAGTGTTATAATAAAATAAATGATTATTTACAGGATAGAGCGAAGCCAGGATATAATATTAATGTTGGAGTTTTTTTATATCCGAAAAAATATATTCCAAAAATTCGGGTCCTATTTTTAACATTGACCGAAGACAGCCTAAGTTACATAATACAAAATATCTTGTTGCGTTGATCGGGGTTCGACGATTTTATGGAAATCAGTCGCAAAAAGCAAGACAGTTCTTAAGAGCGATGAGAATTTATTGTCGAGAAAACAATCCTTTAAATACAGGATTCAACAGCAATATTGGCAGAATAGATCTCAGAAGTTCTTCACGCCTTCCACAGCACTCAAACACAATTATCAGTGTTTAAAATACACGTAAGTAAAAGATTATTCACAAGCACTTCTCGTCCGAGCTAATAGGTAATAACGGTCAAGGTATAATCGCTGGTCGAAGCATAAGTTGAATAGTTCGTAGCTGCTTCTCGCATGGAAGCTCAAACTCCTATCATGGAAAATATGGGGAGTTGTATGGGTTCAGCTTTATCTTAGTCTTAGCCCTTTGCTGCATTTACAGATAATAGAGAATTTAAATTTAACTTGATTAGAAAAATGAAAAAAAATTAAGGTATCCGACTACGTTCGAACCGTGATTTTAAAAAGGCGCAAAATGGATAATTTTCAAGATATTTAGTGTCACTTAGATTAGAATACTTTTATAAAATTTTTTTAAGGACATTTTGACAAAAATATTTAAAAAAATTTTTCCAAAATTAACTAAGAATAACTTTTTTTCAAAATCCCCTTTTGTCACAAATGCTTCTGTTATAATAATATTTTGCCTGTATATAGCTCAAATCTCTGAACAGAGACTCAACTATGTGAGTTTTGAAAAATTCACATTATTTTCAGAGTTACCACCCATTTAAATAATTATTGGCGTTTTTTTCTTAAAATTGCTCCACTCTGTTGTCGTAAAATATGGATAAACCCACTTCAAAGTTATATATTTCAAAAATTCTAATTGAGCCTCTGTACAGAGGTCTGAGCTATAAACAGGTGAAAATTTTTATAATAGAAGAATTTTTTACAAAAAGGGGAATATTTTGAAAATGGTATTCCATGTTCATTTTTTAAAATATTGTACTAAATAATTTTGATTGTAATACTATTCTTAAAACAATTTTATATACATTTTCTAATTTAAGTGACATTAAATCTAAATAAAATCCATTTATACGCTTTTAAAATCACGGTTCCGAACGTGTGGATACTTAAAACATTAGTAAATTAAAGAGGTGTGAAAAAGTTAGTGAAAAATCTTCAATTCAAAGTGTACTTGTTTGTTAGATGAGTGTGAGTAAAAGAATTCTTCTGTGCCGACCGTTAACTAGTCCAGTAACCGGAACGAAGCGCGGACGACTTGATTTCACGCGGAGGGTGGGAGAAACGCGAGCGACGCCGAAAGCCTGCATTGTCGGAATCTGCCCACGTGGATAGATGGTGGATTAGAGAACCAACACAAAAGGCTGTGTTTTTCTTCTCCGTTTAAGTATAAACATGAGTGAAGACGCTTTCTGCTTCGTCAAGAGTTCCGTTCAAGAGATGTGAATGGGCTGGAAAGAGCGAAGGTAGGAGGGAGGGTGAAACCCCCAAAATGAGGTGTTGTAATGAAGTGCAGGCTAAAATATATCTTGCAGGTTCGCTCATTCTGATGAATCACTGGGAAATGGAACGCGAAGCGTTCTTCCATCCCATATCGAGTTCGTAAGTTGTGGCCTGATGTGGTTGGGCCTTGATGGACGAGAGCCTCCTGATTGGTGCAGAGGATGTGGCAAGGAGACGTGGTTACAGGAGCAGTTTCGGCGGTTCTCGACGTTGGTAAAAATTTCACTTTGGTTGTTCGAGTGAAATAAACGCCATTGGCTGATAGATCTTGGGGAGTTGGCACTCTATTGGTTGCACTGAAACATTGGAACAGGGCAGTGGGAAGGGTCTAGAAATCTAGCCTGTGTGGGAATTAACTTTAAAGTAGGATAAAAAAATGAAAAGAAAAAAATAGAATTTACCATGGGCACTCGCCACACGGAAAGAGACTAAATTAAATGTTAGGGGGGTATAAGAATCTAGGAGAATTATCCTAGGTCATTTAATATCTGGCTCTGGATAATAGTTGTTTAGATTTTGAACACTGATATTGTCAATATTTGGACGATTATTAAAAAATGGAATAGCCAGTTTTTGAATGTAATTTTTAAGGAGGAGAACTTTAATATCTATACAAATAGCTGAATTTTTGGAATATAACGATCCTCTTTAACAATATTAAGAATCAACGAGTTCTGAGCGACCTCGAGAATTTTTAAGTTAGCATCTACTGTCTGATGTGTCGCCTCGGAGAGGTGGCTTTTTGTTGGGCTTTTGTGAGAGGGTGAATTGACCAATCGGGGAGCAGCCTTTAAATTCCCTCTAGTAGGAGGGAGGGTGCCATGAAGGTTGCGATTCTGGCGGCTGAAGTGATATCAGATCTCGCTTTGCTATTGACCGAACTGCTCGTTTCCCATTGGGCAAGATTGATTGATTGATTGAATATTAACGTCGCACTGTTCAGCTACACGAGGGCTTTTGGCGACGGACCACGTAATTTTGAACCCTGGTCAAGTGACGTGGATGACACCTGAGCTGGCACCCCCCTCTCCTAACTACCACACCACACCATCGGGAGGAGGACGTTTCAGCTCTCGACAGATTTAACGTGCATCGCTGCCCTACACAGCGGGTCTTTACTGGTACTGGGCTCGAACTCGTGACAAGGCATGCCACGATCCGTTACCTATACCACTCCGCTACCGCGGCCACCCCATTGGGCGAGATCGAGTTCGATTAATTTAGAGATTGAGAAATGGAAATTTTGGGGTGGAGTAGAGAATAAAGGATAATTTTAAAAAGAATATTACGTGACGATTATGGTCGAAACAAGACTAACTCGTTTCGGCGAGCATCTCTATTCATTGTTCAGGCGGATCCTTCAAGAAAAAATCGCTTGCGTCATAGATCGTGAAATTAATGTATTTTTCCACTAATTTGTAGAAGAATCCATAAGGTTCTATAAGGTTCCGAACTCTCCAAAAATGGTCACCAATATAGTCGCATAAAATGATGCCAACTTGGCTCTATCGCCAATATTTCACCAAGTTCCTATTGAATCCCCATTATAACGTAAGGGACAGTGTTGCTAGTGAATATTACAATTTTAACATAAAATAAATATAACATAGATTAACATAGAGCAAATGCTTTACACATCCAAATACATGTTATTTATACAATATTACACAAAATTCGTAACAATATAAATGAAAATGTATCCAGTTTTTTTTAAATAATCCTATAAATATTGATTTTGCTCGACAAAATATACAATGAATCTGAAAGTAGGTTATAATCAATTTCAAGACGGTATTCTTTTTTAGAGAAATATTCTTTAATAAATTTTTTCCCCCAAAAAAGATTTAAAACGAAAAGAAAATAAATAAAAGAAAAAAAAGAGAATCGAAAGTAATATGAAAAGATAATAACGATCCCCATTTAAAAGAACTGAGTGGTAAAAACCTGTTTTCCTTTTTTAAAATGCCCTGCAATTTCACTAAAGGCACGGCACCCCCCCCTTTAAAACGGATTGGATCGATTGGAACGAAAAAAAGAACCAAAAGAAATGGTCCGGGCCCAAAAAAAATTCGTACCCGTTTTTGATGGCGGCCCAGTAAAAAATTTACCGTGAAAACCCAAAAAACTCCTTGTGGCTGTTTTGGGAATCTTTTCTAGGCCCCAAACCCAGCAGAATCCATTTGGGAATTAGTACCTTACCCTAAATGTTTAAAGGGTAAGGAAAAAAGTGAAAAAAAGGGTTTTCCGAAGGAAAAATTTTTCACGAAAAAATCAAATTAAAGGTTTTGGGAATTTTTTCTTGATTTTTTTGATAAATCGGAAACCGGTGCAATCTTTTTTTTTCATAAACTGAATGAAAGAATGGAGCTCAACCTTGGGTTTTTGGTTGAATACTGAAAGTGATTTCGAACAATCTTTTTGATAATTTGTAATATTTTCCTGGGGAAAAAAGGGGGATTTTCTTAATAAACTGATCATTTTCGTGGCTCTATTTTTAATGGGGAATATTGTTTTTTTTAATGCTTAAGTTACAAAAAAATATTTTTGACTTAAAACCCTATTAAAATAATCATAAATTATGTAATTGTAAATGGTTTTTAAAATATAGAATGCTTTTTTTACTAATTTTTTTTTATTTCACTCTAAAATTTTTGAAAATAAAAACCCCCCTTTTTAAAAAATAAAAATGCTATTAGCTCCCTACAAACCCCAATAAAAATTTATTAAGTATAAAAAGGGGAAACCATTTTCACAAGGGAAATTTAAATTTAAATTAAAATTTTTTAAAATTTAAAACAATTTCTCCGT
Source organism: Trichonephila inaurata madagascariensis (assembly GCA_019973955.1). Classification (NCBI taxonomy): domain Eukaryota; kingdom Metazoa; phylum Arthropoda; class Arachnida; order Araneae; family Nephilidae; genus Trichonephila; species Trichonephila inaurata. The sequence continues at coordinate 3,448 of BMAV01010725.1, read as the reverse complement.
TAGGAAATTACAAAAAACCCCGAAAAAACCAAATACACGAAATGAGTGATAGACTTGTTATTCCTGTTGTTTTTAACTGTAAAATAAAAAAATGCATTGTACCACATTGTCAAAAAACTTTGTTGGATAAATAATAAGTTTTGTATTTTAAATTTTACGAAATTTTCTGTACATTTTTTATTGTAAAGGGAAGAACTTTTTTAAGAATCCCAAAAAAAAGTAAAAATGGGTTCCACCCTTTCTGCGAAGAGGAAAAGAAACAAAATTTGGTGGCTCCTTTTTGGGCGATATTTTCCTGCTCAACACCTCAGCATTAAATGAAGGAAATTTTGGTTTTCCCTTTTGGGGGTTGGTCTATGTTGTGACAAAAATTTCCCAAAAGGTATCGGTGGAAGGGCCAATCCCCTATCTTCAAGGCATTTACGAAGATCGGGGAACAGGAAACCGCCTATGGTCTGGATTTTGGCTCAAACGTGCCTTTTTAAAAAAGGGGCCGCGCCCCCGGGGGAGGGCGAACGCTTCAAAGCAACCTTGCTGAACCAAGCCGGGCAATTAAAGGAATGAATGAACTGGGCCCGGTACCGTCCACTCTCTTCTCGTTATTTTAAAGTGTTCGAATCATTTCCGGCTTCTTTATGTGCAACGGTCAAAATTTTTTCCTTTATTTCAAAAACGGGATTTTTATTTTTCCTCTATATGATGATCATTGACTATGTATAAGCCTGCCACAATACACTCTCATTAATCATTCAGTCAAAAGGCGGCAGTTGGGCGAGTGGATTTGTGCGATTGTAAGTCATGCACATTTTTTGTTTTGTTTCTGGTAACTATTTGACCTTTTTTTAACAAATGAAAAACCCACTTTTAAAGGGGGATTAGGGCCTACATTTGCGTAGGGCCCCCGGCCCCAATAAGAAAGTCCCTGTTGGGGAAAAATTTAAAACCCTTGGGGTCCCCAGTTTATTTTTTATTTGGGGGGAATGGTTAACACAAACAAAGTAATTTAAAAATTAAAAAAAAAAAAATTGAAAACCCTTGTTTCTCTTCTTCGTTAAAAAACTTCCCTTTCTGTGAACTTTGTTGAAATATGTGAAATTTTATAAATATAAATGGAACTTTTTGTTTTTGTAGAAATGAATATACTCATTGAAAAAAAAATTTCCCAGGTTTTCATCTAAAACAAGGGGTTCCGGCCTAGTCCCCCAAAAAACCCTGCGGCCCACAAGATTCATTAAAACTTAACCAAACTACTTTTATGAAATATTTTTTTTTTTACAATTGTTTTTAACAAAAAAATTCCCCAAAATGTTTCTAATCAATTTTCTAAAAGTGGGGAAACTTTTTTTTGAAATTGAAATTTACTAAACATAAGTCGTGCTCAAACTTAACGGACGAAAACCTGCAAAATCATTTACTATACGCAAATACAGGCACCGAGATCGACTTGTAAAAACCAAGTGAAAGAGTTCAGAAACAAGTTTATCACTAATTAAACAAATTAAGTATTATTTGATCATTGCATTATTATTCTTAATTTTCTATTTGGGTTTGGGAAAAAATAAAAACAATAGTAATAAAATTCCTTTTTTAAATTTTTCCCCCCATAAAGGAATGATCCAAATCTAATATAAAGAATTTTTATTTTTTTTTTCACCAAATTCCTTAATTTAAAATTTTTCTGGAATTAAAAAAAAACATAAAAAATAAATTCAATTTTTAATTAAAAATTTTTGGAAAAAATAATTTTAAAAAAAAAATCAAAAAAAACATATCTTTTTTTAAAAAAAAAAAATTTTTTTTTTTTTTTTTTCATTAAAATTCTTTTAAATAATTTTAAAAACACCTAATTATAAATATTTAAATTGGGTATAAGGGCTTTAATAAAAAAAATAATAAATTTATTCTTCTATATAAAAATGATATTTAAAATAAAAAAATATTTATTTAATTATTTTTTTTTATTTTTTATATTAATTTATTTTTATTAATTATTATAAAATTAAATTAATTTCTCCAAGGTAACAATTTTTTTTTATTATTTTTTAGTTTTTTTATTAAAAATAGTTACAATTCAAAATATGTATATAATTTTAACAAAAAATCAAATATTAAGTGAAAAATGGAAAATTTCTTTCTTTTATATACATGGTTTCAAAATTGTGATTTCTTTTTAAAAAAGTTTTCTTTAATTTGATGTTTTAAAAAACCCCCCGTTCCAAAATCAAAATATTTTTATATCATTTTAAAAAAAATTTAATCTGAATTCAATACAAAAAAAAGAAATTCAAATATTTGCAACGTGAAAAACGTTATGCTGCAATAATTGTCGATATACATTACATACTGATGATAGCAATGGATTATCAAAACTTAGTGAGGTTGCTTTTTTTTTTAGAAAAACCTTAAATTTTTTCCCGGCAAAATGTTTTTAACTCCCCCAATACATCCAAAAACAATTTTCCCTAAATTGTTTTTTATTTCTTTGGTCCTCATTCGGAAAGTTTTCCGGGACAAGTTTTTTTGCGGTGAAAAGCCCACCAGGAAACAAGTCAATGATCTTAGAACGGACCAGTCTTTCAATTATTTTTAGTTTATCAAGGGGTGAGTCTTGCTAAAAAATAAATCAAGTAATTTGACCCCCTGATGGAAGGCAGAAACGGGTTGTGAATGGTGCCTTGAATTTTATAAACCGTGTCCTTGGGAAATGGGAGCGGTCCATCGCGATTCAGCTTTTAAAAAACCGGGGGTTCTTTTCCAATTTGGGGATGCGGGTTGGCTTTCTTCTTTTTTTTTTCCCTATTTTCTACATACCGTGTATTTTAGTTTGCCCTTTAAAACTTCGACCAATAATCATTGTAAATTAATTTCCCTTTTCCCATAGTCCAACGCTGCTGTAAATTGGTCGGCTTTTTCATGAAATTACCCTTTTTTCAATCCAATCTCTGATTTTTTTTGAACTGACAAAACGACAGAAACACTCAGATCACTTCTTATGGTTCCAAAATTTTTTGCTCGAAAAATAGTATTTTTTTTTTCTTCATCAAACTGTGGTAATCTTTTTTACTTTTTTGATTTTTTAATAATTTTCTTTCCCCCCGTTCTTCAAAAAACTTTTTATCTTTTTCTCCCAAAAAACCTGTTTTAAAACCCCAAGGGGAAAAAACCTTTTTCGTCCCCATGTGTAGTTTGGTCATTTGTGTCATTGCTTTTGATGAAACATCTTTATACCTGGCCAAAACATTAAACCTCATTTTGAAAACGGGGCCCCCTTTGAAAAACTTCTTGCAATGGGGACCCATGAAATAAAAAGGGAATAAAGGGGGTTATAATTTTTACTCGCATTATTTAAAACAAGGGAAGAGCTTTAATTTTTCAACTCTGAAACCGATTAACAAATAAAAAAAAGGGGAATAATCTTTAACCATTGCCATCTCAGTAAAATCATTAA